>NW_020872174.1:290887-292235 GCF_003789085.1 Penaeus vannamei
AGAGAGAGAGAGAGAGAGAGAGAGAGAGAGAGAGAGAGAGAGAGAGAGAGAGAGAGAGAGAGAGATAAGTAAGTAAAAGAAAGTGAGAGAGAGAGAGAAGAGAGAAATAGTAATAAAGAGAGAAAAAACAAACAGGACAACAAGTAATATGAAAAGGCAACAACTAAACTCTGACAAACATCGAAGCGAAAACACAAGTACAAAATCGAACAACTTTTAAAGATCTTTTAATACTTCAGACTCACAGTTTCTCTTTTTTTTTGGCCTCTGCAAAACGCCCTTAAAGTCACAAGTTATATGAGGTCACTCGCTCTGCTTGGCCTCCTTTCTCTCTCTCCTTCTGTATGTCTGTCTATCTGTCTGTCTGTCTGTCTGTCTGTCTGTCTGTCTTCTCTCTCCTCTCTCTCTCTCTCTCTCTCTCTCTCTCTCTCTCTCTCTCTCTCTCTCTCTCTCCTCTCTCTCTCTCTCTCTCCTCTCTCTCACACACACACACTGTCAGGTCTGTCTCTCTCATCTCTCTTTCTCTCTCTCTCTCTCTCTCTCTCCTCTTCTCTCTTCTCTCTCTCTCTCTCTCTCTCTCTCTCTCGTCTCTCTCATTCACCATCAGCAGATTGAGACTAGTAAAAAAAGAATGAAAAAATCTTAACAATAGCCTTATGGACGAGGAGCAGGCTACCCTGGGAAATGCTTCGGACAGCCACATAAAAAGGCTAATTTTCTCTCCAACTTGAGCATGAAGATTAAAAACTGGCGCCCGGATCTCATACTGCGCATTCTGCCTCTTTTTTCTTATTCTTTTTTTTAATGTTTTCTTCCAGTTCTCATCGTATTTAAGAATAATTACTGGAGAGGATTCTCAGCGTTGTCACCTGTTGAGGCAAAATCAACCTGCCGATGGATTCACAGGCGTTAAGCAAAGCGGATGATAAAACGACGAAAAATATGCCCCTCTGCCTCACCCTTTGCCTCATCTTCACCTCTCCCTCACTACTATCAGCACTCTCGCTCTCCATCTCTCTCTCACCTTCATCCTTTTCTTCTTCCTCACACCTCGTCCTCTTCTTCACCTTTATCTCCCTCATCCCCTCCTCCTCTCCTTCACCCTCTCCCTCTGCATCTCCCTTCCCTTCCCCTGCCCCCTCTCCCCCTCACCAGCCTCACCCTCTCCCTCTGCATCTCCCTTCCCTTCCCTGCCCCCCTCCGCTCAATCTGCCTTTTAAAGCTATCAGTTTATCTATCTACCCCTATCACGCTCGGTCTTTCTAACTACCGTCTTAGGCTGACATGTGCAGAATCAGTCTGTTGCGCCTCCATTTCCCCCCATGTTGTTGTTGTCAAGAGATCTCGC
>NW_020872174.1:292292-299792 GCF_003789085.1 Penaeus vannamei
CACAGACAACAAGCACCCACCAGAGTGCCACCAGGCCAAAAACAACACACAGCGTCATTCGCAAAACCTTTACAAGGCGTGAAAGGCCCTTCTTACCATCCTCCTATGGTCCATGGAGCGTCGGTGCATGGGGAGCGAGGAATTAAGCATTCAGCTTAGACACCTCTCTCCGCTGCCTGTGCTGAGTTGCATTGTTCTATTGTTCCCCAAACAGATATGCCGCGACGCACTCGGCCCTACCCCCTACCCATACTCCCCTCCCTCACCTCCCTACGCCCCTCATGGCAAAACACGTGGTGATTATCATCCTAATGCATCTAAGCAAGCTGGCACACGACCTTGTGCCTTGGGCGATTGATAGCCCGGATAGCGGTCCAACTTGAGCTGTGAACGAAACATCTGCAGAAGGAGTTGACGATGATTTCTACGACAGCGGAAATAGCGTTGCGTGAGTTTCCCTCTACTGGGTCACCGGGCTGTGTTAGCTGCCGGTGACCTATGGCGCGCGCGGAGGGGGTCTGCACGTGCGGAGCGCGCAGCCCCAACGTACGCGGACGGGAAGGGGCGCTGTATGGAGCGTGAGTGGACCTAGAGACTGACTGGGAGAGAGAGAGGGTGCGCCGAGGAGAGAAGAGAGAGAAGAGACGCAAGAAGGACACGAGGAAGAGGAGAGGAAGGCCGGTGACGGATGAGAGAGAGAATGAGATGGTACGGAGGAAGAGGAAGATTGCGAAAGAGAGAGAGAGGATGGGAGAGGAGGGGAGCCGCGTGTCTCGCTGGGCTGCGTAGAGCTGGAAGCTTGAGTGGCTGTATGCGTAGGGAGGGTTCAGGACTGAGACAAGAGGGAGGAGAATGGCCCGCGAGGAATGGAGAGAGAATAGACGGTATTTCGACAGGGAGAGAGAGGGAAGAACCGAAGAGGGCGACGGACATGCTAGAGAGAGATTGGAGAGAGAGATGGTGTGAGGTAGACTGAAACACGACAGCGAAACACCAGAAAGCAGGAGAGAAGAGAAGAGAAAAGAAGCCAGGGGCGTCAGGACAATAGTAGCAGGTACTGATCTCCTCTCTATGTTGTCAATCCAGTTGCGATTAGTAGGAAAATGAGGAAGCCAGTAACGAGCAAGGAAGCTCACGAAGGAAATGCAGCCGAGCGACAGCAGAGAGGAGACTGGGAGTACATCTAGCTCATCGCGTCAAGGAGCTCGCACTTGGCCCTCCCCCAGCCACGCCCCCTCCCCTCAAGCCACGCACCGCGAACAGACCCGTCGTAGCCTACTGGCTCTTCTAATTAAGAGCTGCTCGGGTCCAGCTAAATACTGGACCATAGTCCGACAGTATCCTTTTTCGTGTTCTCACTGAAAGACGTCCGTAGGTCGCCTTGAAGGAGCGTTCAAATTGCGAAGGACTCAGCGGCGCGGCCGCGAAAACGAGCGGACAAGAGCGGTGTCAGGTCGCCCGGTTGGGCGGAGCTTCCTGTTACGGGTGAAAGAAGCCTCTCTGTGTGACGTTACAACAATGGAGGAAGCTTGAGAGGGGGCTGGCAAGCGGAAAGCGTAGCGCCCACGGGCAAAGGCGGAGCTTTGCGAGCGTCAGCCTGTCTACTTCCTCTCGTACCGTTCGCAGAGAATGCACTGGCTGGCCCGGAATTGGATGGCGAAAGAGCGCTACACTAAACGAGCGCTCGCGTACGCTTTCGTGCATGCGAGCTGTGTGTTGTGATATGCTCGTGCTCTCGATCGACCAGAACACACTGCGCTAGAATGATTTTACGTATTCCAGGTGTGAAATAGTCCTGGCTATATTGTTATGTGTCGGTGTATGTCTGTATGTGATGAGTGTGAATAGCTGCTGTGGACGTGCATTGTGGCATAGCGGACGGGAATATAGAGGTTCATCTTTAATACTGAAATAGCAGGAAATACCATCTTAATTTCATGTGCAAGGAGGTGAAAGGATAGCGTTTCAAATTGGGAACGGACCTTATCAGCCCGAGGAAAAAAAATACATCACCCCCCCCAAGAAAACAAAATATACAGATGATAAGCTGCGATGAGTAGTATATCTCAGCGCAGTAGCACTCCCATCGCCTCCGTCAGTAGCGGCCCCAGCGATAGAGTGATTGAATACCTGTCAGAAAGTAGGGACGTTCTGTCGTGATAAAAGAAAAAAATTAAGTAGTACTAAACCAAAAGGACAATCAGTATGATTACAAATTAGCCGAAAAAGATGACACACGATTCGCCATATCTCCTTCCCCACAAGCACTCGCTCCCATTACATCTTTCCTCAATACGTCAGGTCTTTAAAACGTTCCATAAAATGAGACAAGCTGTCCACATATCTCATTCCTACTTTTGGCGGTGCGTCATGGTTCACACGGGGAAGTTTTCGCATCTTCATCCAGTTTCAAATATAGGACGCTGATGTGTAGGCAACACTGATTTACTGTCAGCTGGCCTCGCTACCTCTCCGGTCGAGATGGCAAGGCTACACATCCCACGAGCTCAGACACTAGTGTGTGTCGTGTTTATTACAGGCACCATGGACTCGTCCTAAACCACTTTCCGAAGCCTCGACCGCAAACACATATTATATAAAAAATGTGTATTATATATACAAATGAAAAACCAGTAATCTGGTGCAATTACACCGAAGCGATGCGCGGGTGACGGAGGGTTAAGGAATTCTCGCTCGCTCACTCCCGCTTCCCCCGCCCCCTTCCTCGCCTTTCCCTCCCACGCCCCCTCTCGCTCTTCTTCCTCTTTCTTCTCTTCTCCTCTCTTCTCTCTTCTTCTCCTCTTTCTCTCTTTTCACTCCTCTCTTCTCTCCACTCTCTCTTCCCCTTCTCTCCCCTTCTCTCTCACTCTCACTCACTCTGACCTCTTTTCTCTTTCCTTCTCTTCCCTCTCTTTCTCCCTCCCTCTACTCCTACTTTCCTCTCCTCTCCTCTCTCCTATTCCAACTTACTTTTACCTCGTCTCTTCCTTCTCTTCCCACCACGCCCCCCAGGAGGAAGACGTGCTCGGAGGGAGGGGGAAGGAGAGGGGATAGGTGGTGTGTGTGTGGGGGGGGGTCAGTGCTCCAGCCTTTCGATGTAGATAAGACAGTCTCTTTTGCACTCAATACCTGTGGAAGAAATGGAGAAGTACTTTAGTAATTAGCGAGAGCACATCGGATATTACATTGCTGAAACATTTTTCTCGAATTTATTAGCTTCATTTTTATGTATTGATCATGTCAAAATCATTAAGAAGAGGCAGATAATCACATGTAGATCCATTTATGTATGGTCAAAATCATTTATGAAGAGGCAGTATGAAATCGACTGTGTAGGCTCATCGTGTCTCGGATGCTGTTAGTGTGTGTGGTGTGTGTGGATCGTTGAAGATAGTGCTGAGATTACATGATTTAGTGCTGGCACTGGGACTACGCTCACCATACTACAAATAATTGTCTCGCCATGACCCTGCGCTGTTCATAGCTAGGTTTCTATCCGTATAACAAAGTCCCAGCGATAATGTGCTAATTAGTGTTCGATACTATTGATCCAATTCATTAATTTATTTCACTATATTCTTGCGGCACGTTTGTGTATATTATCTCGTTTGGATTTCCGTTATAAAACTCAAGCTATATATTCATCAGTCTATTCAACGATATATCGAACTCTATCGTGATATCATATAATCATAAATTGTAATAATTTTAGTGAGTGGCAGAATATGAGTAATTCCACAGCTCCCTTATGGTACTCAATTAAAGCCACAAGGCACGATGCACTACATATTTACTCTATGATACAAGCGAATTACAACACAAAGCATCTTGGCCAAAGAACCAAACGCAAATGAAATGGTATAGTAAAACAAGATAAATGAGAAAAGTAAGAAAGATAATTATGCGCATACCCGTATAGAAAGTAAAAGAAAAGAAAGTATGTTCATATTATAAAGGAACGAAATACGAAAAAAGCAATAAAATAACAGAATAGATCCAGCACCTTACATACACATAAAAAAGAACAAAAAACAACAAATATACACACAACACAACATATCTAACTCAATAATTACACCCACATCATCTCTCACAAAAGCGAGTGTAAAATTATTTTCCACGGAGAAACCGCGCAGATCAACCTACACGCGTTCGTAGAATTGTGTCGGAAGAATCCATAATTGCTCGTGCCACCGTTGGCCTTCCGGCTACATCAGTGAAGTTCACGTTCGATCTTGCAGCACTTCCCGTGGCTTTGGTTACTGATGGGGAGTGCTTGGGGGTAGGGGTGGGGGGGGGTATTGGGGAATGAATCGGGGGGGGAAGTTGGGAGGCGTTAGTGAGTGAGAGTGCTTGGGGGTGGGGGGAGGAGAGATGGCGTGTTGTGCGTGGGAATAGTTAGGAGAGGGTATGGGGAAATGGGTGTGGTGGTGGTGGGAGTTAGGGTTCTTGGCTAGTTTAGAGGGGAAGTGGGAGTGAGGAGGGGGGGGGACTGGTTGGAGGTAGAAGGAAGATGGAAGGGGGAGTTAGAGGTTGAGGGGGCGATTAGGAAGATGGGGGAGGGGAGGGTCGGGGTGTTGGGAGGGGTACTTAGAGGGGAGTGAGAATGGGGTATAGGGGCAAGTTCAGGCTGCGAGGGAAGTGAGGGGAGAGGGGTTGGAGAAGCGAGATGGGAGTGGGGAGGGGACGGGAAGAGGGAAGAAAACAGAGAAATACTAATTTCAGTGTAGATCAATATGTTTTTCTTCATTTCTCTGCGCAGTGTTAGGTACCAAAAACACATCAATGAACACAATAACAGCATTGACGTAAACGAGAGTAAACATTGCGACGATGACGAGACTGATGAGACTGGTAATGATGCTAATAATAGTTAAAATATAGCAGAGAGAGAGAGTGAGGGGGGGGGCAACAGAAGAGACAGATAGACATACCGAGAAGAGAGGGGAAGGATAAAGAGAGAGAAACAGACAGAGACAAACAGATTTAGAGAGATGTTATGGACTGAGTCTAGCAGAGTGATCCAGGGTGGGTTCAGTGAGTGAGAGAAAAAATTAAAAAGTCGTTATTTAACTCTGATATATTATATACGTGTTAGTATGAAACAGATAGTGCTATGGATCAAGTTGAGATTATGGCATAGATAGTATACAGAGGGTAAATATCTGATGAATTGGATAATTATTCAATAAATAATAAATTTCAAGCGCACCGATGAGTCGTTGGCTCTCTCTCGCTCCTTGCTGCTGAAAAACGCACAGACAGCGAGGGTACGTTGTATAGAGAATCCACAGTGAGCGCGTAACAAACACGCCATCATCCGAACCAATTGCTCTTGAGTTCTACGGGCAATACCGCAATTTTTAGTTATTTTGTTTTTTAAATGGGATCGGTCGCGCATACAGCCACAGGAATATATTGTAGGTGATGAGCTGTTCTGATTATTACTCATTGCATGGTGCGTAGTATTGAATCGGTCTTTTTAAGTTGATATTTAGCGTTTAGAAGAGTATTGGCAAAATTAGTAAACTGGTGATTGGTCCGGAAGGGGCACAGAGATTAGACTTATCTGTCAAGAATAATCATCTTGAGTGAGTGTTTTGTGACATTACTGAGGGATCGTCTGCTGTGGTCTTTGTGCGTCGGAGACGGGTGTCAGATTTGGATGCGCTGTGGTTCTTGGTTGGTATAGACTTTTACTTAATATTGTTTTGCTGGGTATGCAGAAAATGTATATTTGTTGTGTTTGATGTTGTAAGCCGATATAGGTAGAGGCAATATTGATGTTGAAAGCTTATGTGAGGGAATACGTGGTATTAGATGAAGTAAACTGATGTTAGATATTGTGTCTTAATTTTGGCGTATGATATTAACAAATAATTCAGCTTTGTTGTCCTGTACACAACAAACATACTCAATACATGTATATTGTATAGATACAAGATTTGTAATACGACAATAGAAACTAACAGAATGATTAACCATATGAATTACATCGATCAATTAATGTATATTGTAATTGTGATGTGTTGCAATATATATTATATATATATATATATATATTATAATTATATTATATTAATATATATATAATATATATAATATTAATAATTTATAATATACATACTGATATTTATAATAGTTAGTATGTAGGTATATGCATTAATTATGCATTGAATTTAGTATAATTATATTATTTATACATTTATACTATATAAATATATATATATATATATATTATATATTATTAAATTATATATATATTAATATATATATATATATGTAACTCTATATCTATCTATCTATTCTGTCTATTACTATCTTATATCTATCTATCTATTACCCTATTATTTACTATTATATATCTATCTATTCTATCTATGTACATCTTCTATCTTATATCTATCTAATTATTTTATCTATATAATATTAATATATATATCATTTCATACATATATATATTTACAATATTCATATATCACTCACACACACATATAAAGTATATTATCAATTTCATTGAGTTACACGCAGATGTAGAACGTAATAATTCGTATATAATACTCTATAATTTGTAACATCATATATAAAATGGGTTGATACAGGTATGGTATCCCTAAAATCCTTGACTGAATCTATTGGGGAAGATAATGCTTACAGTCATCAATTCGGGTATCGGCATGTCCTCGCAAAGCATTTATGTTATTCATGAGAAGAACAAGTTGCTGAAAGTCGCAATAGATAGCATTTCCCGCATGGGACGTTACATGTCGATTTGTAGATCAATCATCCACTCTTTGTCCAGATGTAGAGCCCATTGGAAACAGATATAAGCTTTATACGTTGGTGAAATTAACCAATGCTACATGGATTCATAATACAACACAAACACTCACATAGTGGGTATCTGTGTCGTCTTGTTTTTTTGTTAACTTTTCTTAAAACTCATAAAAACAATACCTGAAGAGTATTATTCATTTCTGTGTGGAGACGCGATGCTTAATTCCTTTCTCTTCTTTGTGCACTTCTCTCCCCAATCTCTCAATCGGATTTCAGTTCCTTTCTTCTCTCTTTGGATGTTGTCAGCTTCATTGTACTTAGATCTCGAAGCTTAGGCGCGACATCTAAATAAGAAAAAATATAATAACGTCAAAACTAAGTAACCAAAAACCAGAGTATATAATGTGACCTTTTCACGCCTGTATTTAAGGTGTTTGTGCAACGCGGTTTCGTGACGCAAGTTTGACGCGAAACATGTAACACGAGACTGTAACAGGACCTGTCGGGAGAGGCCTGAAGAGGCTTGTACCAGACGCACGTGTGTGACGCGCACGGGAGACGCACATGAGAAACGGCGCATGTGAAGGACCCACACGCATGACTTTTGCTTGCGATGGAAATAAGAAGAGGCAAAGTTACAGCACTGTGCGCTCGAGGCTGCCAGCGCATCCATCACAGGTGCTTGTAGCTGGTGTAAACAAAATGCACTCTAGCCATGCACAC
>NW_020872174.1:309792-312292 GCF_003789085.1 Penaeus vannamei
ATACTATATATCTCCCAGTCAGGATTATATATATTAATATATATATATAATATATATAAGATTAATTTACATATTCATATTACATATATCTCTCTAGCATACATAATATTATTCATTATATATAAGGTATAAATTCTTACTCATATATCTATATATTATATATATACTATATTATATATATACTCTCTTACTCTCATCAAATCCTTTCAGGATAATATTACTTGAATGATTTAGTATAACTGTAGTTTGCCGTTATATTTGTTACTGAGTACTAGTTTGTTATTTAGTTATATCTAATTACTATCATTATTTAGGCAATTAATATAATATATATTATATATATAATAGTACATTTAACTAAATTACTAGTCATTATAAGGATTTCTATATTATAATTTACTTAGTATTTAACCTATTTATTTCATACGTTATGTATCAGTATATATAATCAGTACTTATATAATCATCATCACTACTTACTCTAATTAACTTCTTTATTATTTATTTATCATCGTTATTTTACAAACCATTTCCTCTACATTAATTCAATTATTAAATTCCTTACTTAGATTAAAGATAATATAATAATATATCATACTGATAATCGTTTATTTCCTTTTACCTTTTAGTAATCATATAATTTTTATATACTTCATTAAGATTTCGTGTGTATTGTAAGCTTAATTTATATCCCTAAATAGTAAACATAAATGAGATATTGATACTAATAGATTTATATCTATTTTTATTTTTACAGTGAGTCAAGTCAACTTCGAACTGAAATTTAAATTAATAACTTTTATTTTATCATTTACTTCGTTATATATATATTATTCCTTTTACTCTATTAACCGTAATAACCTCTTTCTTTCCAGTTATCTATTTTACCCTTATTTCGGATTTAGTTCGATTCTTATTATTATTCCTTTATTTAGAGAGAAGAGTAGAAGGTAGATTAGAGAAGTATTAGAGGGAGAAAGATAAGATAGAGAGATGAAGAGAGAGAGAGAGAGAGGAATAGAGAGAGTATGAAGAGAAGAGAAGAGAGAGAGATAGAGAAGAGAGGGAGAGGAGAGAGAGAGGGAGAAGGAGATGAAGAGATGTAGAGTAGAGAGATAGGAGTACTAGTAAGTATAAAGGTTTATGATTAAGAGACCTTAGTATATAGAAAGACGCATTATCTATATGCACATAAAAAAACATAAGAGGGGGGGTCAAGTGGTGTGGAAAGTGGGGGAGGAGAGGGATATGATGGAGGGTTGGAATAAATTGAGAAGTAGTATTATTAAAATTCTTACTCAGTTCAACGTTTTCATAGTTATAGTTTCCTCAAACTTTCCTTACAATAACGATATTGAATTGTATATTAAAGCAATAGACGCACAGAACGGAAAGGTGAATTATAGTAATGACTTTTCTTGTATTAGCTCACTTCTTATATTTTGTTTTTATTTAGTGTACTTTTATTTTATCGGGTCCCTTTTTTATTGGTCCTGGTTTTGTTATAGATCCTTTTCTGCTGTGACTTCTTTTTCTTTGCGTATTGTTTGTTTGATTCTCTCTTCTCTAACCTTTTCAATTTGTTTGTTTGTTTGCTTTTTTTTTTTTTCTATCTATGTCTTTCTGATTGTTTTTGCTTGGTTTCTTTCCTCTCTGTTTTATATTTGTTTGTTGTTTTTTATCTTTATAGCTTGCTTGTTCCTCTCTTCTCTTCTCGATTGTTTTTTTTTTTTCTTTTCTATCCTTTTTGATCGCTAGTTTTTTTTCCCCTTTTCTATCTTTTTTGTATGCTTTCTGTCCTTTCTTTCCTTCTCCTTTTAGTTCGTTTGTTTGATTGCTTCTCGCGTTCTCTTTTTTCCAACTATTTTTCTCCTTTTCGTTTGTTTGTTTGTCTTTTCTATTTTCTTGTTTGTTTTCTCTCCTCAAAGTTTGATTTTCTAATAAACAATTTTTTTCTTCTCTCTCTCTTTCCTTCAATGTTAATTTGGCTGCTTAACGTTGGCATTTTCTCTCTTTCTTTCTATTTGGTTAATTTAGCTTTCTTTTTTTCTTTTGATTTCTTTTAAGCTTTCACATTTTTTCTTCGTGTCTGAGGGCTTTACGGTCCATTTTTCATCATCGACTTCTTTACTCTTCATCTTCTTTCTTGTCTTATTCTTTTCAAAAATATAGTTTAGATCACGAAGCATCCGGTCTTCTTCGGCCACACTTAAAATTTGTATTTATGTATTTTATCAACTTTTGTCATGAAAGTTTCGGCATTCATCTTTTCACCTCCTCAAGGAAAGGAGAAGTTTGCACACGTACACTTGAGCCGAGAGAGACACCGAGAAGGAGGGAGGGAAGGGAGGGAGGGAAGGGAGGGAGGGAGGGAGGGAGGAGGATTCAAGAGAAAGAGAGGGAGGGAGGGATGGTGGGGAGACAAAGCAAGTGAGGAAGAAAAACACCACACACACACACACAACACACACACACACACACACACACACACACACACACA
>NW_020872174.1:317292-332292 GCF_003789085.1 Penaeus vannamei
TCTTATTTTTTTTCTTACTACTTACCGCCCCTTTCTCTTCTCAGTTCACGCATATTCTCGCTCTTCCCTCTTCGTTCTCATTCCCACTTTCTCTACAACTAACCTGCGTTCGTCTTTGCTTTTCCTATGTTGTTATTTTCATTCTACTTCTCCATCTTATTTTGTTTCATTTTCTCTTTCGAGTCTGTCCTTCCTTTATTTTCTCCTAATCCTTTTACCATTCTTGCACCTTTCTTTCCTTCCTTTTGGTCTTCTTCCTCTTCCTGTTCCTATTCTTCCTCTTCTTGCTTCTTTTCTTTTTCTTTTCCCTCCTCTTCCTACCTTTTTCTTCTTTTCCTCCTCTTCCTCTTCCTACTCTTTCTTTTCTCCTGTTCCTCTTCCTCTCTTTTTCTTTTCTCCTCTTCCTCCTCTCTTTCTTTTTTCTCTTCCTCTTCTACTTTTTTTCCTTATCCTCCTACTCTTTTTTTTTCTTCCTCTTCCTACATTTTTTTCTCCTCCTCCTCTCCTACTTTTTTTTTTTCTCGTCTTCCTCTTCCTACTTTTCTTCTTTTCCTCCTCGCCCTCGCTTCCGCCCCTCGGCCACCAGCCTCTGCTCGTGCGGCCGAGAGAACGCCCGCGACCGAGGTTCCTTGGATACGACCGATTGCGTTCCGTCAGCCTCCCCTCCCTTCTCCTCCCCCTCTCCCTACCTACTTCTCTTCCCTCTCCTTCCTCCCTTCTCCTCCCTCCTCTCCCTTCTCCTCCCTCCTCTCCCCTTTCTTTTCCTCCTCTGCCCCATTCTTCTCCCTCCTCTACCCCACTTTTCTTCCCCCCTCTTCTCCTCCCTCCTCTTTTCTCCCCTGCCTCCCTCCTCTTTTCCCCCCTTTCCTCCTCCTCCCCCCTTTCTCATCCCTCCTTCTTCCCCTTCTTCTCCCCTTCTCCTCTCTCCTCTCCCCTCTTTTTCCTCGCCCTCTTTCCACCTTCCCCTCCTTCCTCATTCACTGCCCCTCCCTCTCCGGCTTTCTTCATTTCCCTTCCTCTCTTTCTATCATTTCGCACTTGTCTCTTTTCTTTTTGGATAGCATCATTCTTATTTTTACTTTTCTTCTTTCTCCATAATAATTTTTCTTCCTTTCTCCCTCTGCAACCCTCTTCCACCTTCTCTTTTGTTCCCTTTCCTTTTTCTACCATCTCACCCTTTTCTACCTCCTCCCCTCCCTTCTCTCCTCCCCCATCTCCCTCTTCCACGACCTCCCCTCTCCTCCACCCTCCCCTCTCCCTCTTCCATGGCCTCCCCTCTACCTCCTCCACCCCCTCCCTTCTCTCTCTTCCCCTCCCCCTCTCCCTCTTCTTCCCCTCCTTCTCCCTCTTCCACCCCTCCTCCTCTTCTTCCTCCCCTCTCTCTTCCACCCCTTCCCTCTCCCTCTTCTCCTCCCTCTCTTCTTTCACCCCTCCTCTCTCCCTATTCCACCCCTCCCTCTCGTCTTCCACCCTCCCTTCTCCTTCTTCCACGCTCCCTTCCCTTCTTCTACCCCTCCCCTCTCCCTATTCTCCCCTCCTCTCCCTCTTCTCCCTCCCCTCTTCCTCTTCCTTCTCTTCTACCCCTCCCCTTCACCCCTCTCCCTCCCTCTCTACCCTCCCTCTCCCTCTCCTCTTCCCCTTCCACTCCCTTCCCCCTCCCTCTTCTACCCTCCCCTCTCCTCTACCCCTCCCCTCTCTCTCCTATCCCTCCCCTCTCCTCTTCCCACTCCCTCTCTCTCTCTACCCTCCCCTCTACCCCTTCCCTCTTCTCTCTCCTACCCCTTCCCTCTCTCTCTCTCCTACCCTCCCCTCTCCTTCTCCTACCCCTCCCCTCTCCCTCCTCCACCCTTCTCTCTCCCTCTTCCACCCCTCCCTCTCCTCTTCCACCCCTCCCCTCTCCCTCTCCCCTCCCCTCTCCCTCTTCCCCCCCTCCCTCTCCCTCCCATCTCCTTTAACCCCTTCCCGTCCCCATTTTCAAACCCCTCCTCCCCTTCCCCTCTCCCCGCCCCCGCAAGAGCGATAATGGGAATCGATGCTTTTCCGTCGCCTCCGCCCTCGCCCGCCCGCCTCGTCGGCCTCCGCCACCCCGTCGCCGCCCTGGGAAGGAGGCCGCGGCGACTGCTTGCTTTCGGGATCGCTAATGGCCTATTCAGATCGGTCCCTCGGTCTCTCGTTCTCCCTTTCTCTCGCTCTCGTCTTAGTCTTCTCTCTCTCTCTCTCTCTCTCTCTCTCTCTCTCTCTCTCTCTCTCTCTCTCTCTCTCTCTCTCTCTCTCTCTCTCTCTCTCTCTCTCTCTCTCTCTCTCCTCCCATCTTTCTCTCGCTTTCCCCTCCCATCTCTCTCTCGCTCCCCCCTCCAATCTCTCTCTCGCTCCCCCTCCCTCTCTCTTCTCCTCTTTCCCTCACCCCCTCCCTCTCTCTTCTCTCTCTCTCTCTCCTTCCCTTTTTCCCCCTCTCCCTCTCTCCCTCTCTCAACATCTCCGTCTTTTACCTTAACCTCCACCCACACATTCGCTCGCCTACGCCCCCACACTCACAACGTAATCTATTGGTTGCTGAGCATTTCAATTTGTTTTAAGCTATCTATTTTGCTGAAACCATAGATTTCAATAAATCTTTACTTCTTTGTATTTCATTTTAATGTATCACCGCGAAGGAAGAGAAGGAAAAAAAGGGGGGAGGGGGAGAGGAAGGAGAAGGGGAAAGAAAGTCTGGTGCAATACCCATGACATAAATTAGTTACTGACATTTCATTTTCGTTTTTTTCTTTCTTGGCCAAATATCACTGGGATTTTTTTGTTTCTTATTCGAGTTTACCTTCTCGTTTTCATTACTTCCTCTCTTACTCCTTTCCCTTTTTCCCCTTCCCATTTTCTCCCGTTTCTTCTTCCCTTTTCTCGATTATTCGATATGCCTTATATCCTCTCTCCTTCTCTTCTGGCCATTCCCTCGGTAAAATGAAAAGAAAAAAAGAAAAGAACAACAAAAAATGCTAATTTTCACAAAACCATAATTAAATTAGTCCTTATTAACACTCCAGCATTATGCATCCAATGAGTAATTAAAACCCAGAATACTTTGAATTTACATATGAAACTCTTTGTCATGATTACAATAGTGTCTTCATAATTATCATTTTGTGTTTCGTCTCTCTCTCTCTCTCTCTCTCTCTCTCTCTCTCTCTCTCTCTCTCTCTCTCTCTCTCTCTCTCTCTCTCTCTCTCTCTCTCTCTCTCTCTCTCTCTCTTAAATTTCTTGCCTTAAAATTATACCGACCGAATACCTTAAAATTATACCGACCGAATATTTTGAAACTTTTTACTCCATTCTCTTTTCTTTTCCCTCATAGTGTTTTTAAGAGCCCCCCTCCCCCCAAAAAAGGTTATATTCGATTAACCTCAGCCAAGTTAGGTTAAGTACCAAGCATTTTAGCGGTAATGTTAGTAACGTAAGCAGTCACAATGATTGCATTTGGTGTTGTGGCAACAGTAGTAATAAGAGCAGTGGTAATAATCATAGTAGCAGTAGTGATAGTCGTTAGAGTAGCAGTTCTAATAGAGGTACCAATTATAGTAATAGCAGTAGTCCTAATAGTGGTAATGGTGTCAGATGAATTAATAGTAAAAATAATATGCTAATATAAAGTGAAAAATTATGACGTGGCTGCGAGGATAAGGTTAGACATTTAGGATAAATGTTGTACAAAGATTACTTGATAGCAACAATAGTAACAGTTGCTGTAACACTTGCAATACTAGTAACAATTAAGTACAATATGTATTAGCCGTGGTAGTATTCGTAGTTATGGTATTATCAACAGTAACAGTTATACTTTTTAGTAACTAGCAATAAAGTCAAAACAACAATAATATTAACAAGAACAATATCACCAACAACAATACTATAAAATGATTAATATGATTATTACAGTAATGCAAATATTGCAAAATTATAAATATACAATGAACACTTTTACACACCATGCACTAAAACATTTATCGCAAATGATGAAAACTAAATAATTCATTTTTACCTCAATAACAGCTGAATACTGCATCATTCCCTATATCTGCAGCAACTCTCAAGATTCTTTCCAATTAATTTTGATGAAGGAACACTTCTTTCAGTCCCATAATGGTTACTCCTTGTCGACACATCACAAAAAAAAATCAAACTGTCTGCCACTGTAAACATGGCGTTGGCGCGGCTATACATCTTTCCATTGTTTGGACCTTTGCTTCAAATACCTAAAAAAAAATCATTTCTATATAACGTTTACTTGCTATACATTAAAGAATATCATTAGCTCTTGGAAATATTTATCCGAATGCATACACTAATGAATAAAGTGTGAATATAATACCGATAGGGAAGTGCATCTTTCGAAAGTGCGATGAAGTAAGATTCAAATTCACGAACTAAAAAGGCGGGAAGAAATTTCACTCGGGTATGGAATGTCGCCAGCGGTCGCCATGTGTATGTGTGTATGTGGGTGGGAAGGGACGTATACACCGTTTTTTTTTCAGGAAGTTTTGTAACTGTAATTATGACTATGTACTGCATCTTTGAAATTCAAGATTCTTTTTAAAAATTGTAGCAATAAAAGTAGTCATTTTTCATTTCTATACATTCCGTTTCCAGTGGGATATTACTCACTGCTCTGAAAAATAAACCTCATAAAAATATATTTGAAAAACTCATTGCATCCTAATAAAAGATCGGGTCTTACACAGCGTTGCAGCAATTACGCAGAATATGAAATACTTCACGTGAATGTAACTTAACAGGCTCTGCAGAAAGTGTTTTCTAAAAAAGTGGCTAGATTTCGGTAACACTTTAGGTGATTTACAAAAAATTGTTAAATAAATAAGTTATTGAAATCAATATAAAACAAATAAAACAGGTACATGAAAAATCACATTCAAATTGCAAATTCTTTAAAATGCTAATGAGCGCACATTCCAATGAATCTTCCGAATTCCTTAAAAAATACTAAAATAAATATAACGTTATTCGGTTATTCGGTCTCATAATATGGCTCAAATGAATAATCACTATCACCTTTATAAAATATAATAAAAAATGTGATGTAAAGTCAAATTAAACAATGAAAAAATAATAAGTTACTAACCTTACTCAGTCATCAGTAAGAATATAATATAGAGGCGTTAGGACGCACATCTTCGTAAAGCGAAATGAATTACAATTATTTACTTATGGCTTATCATGCATCATAGAATCAACTTTACTAAAGAATGTATTTCCTATTAACCATTACCATCTTTGATATTTCTTTCAAACATGTCCTATGGTAAAACATATATTTCTATGAACATTCTAGCAAAACATTTTTTCTTGAACACACCTAAGTAAATCACTCGTCTTGTATTTTCTGGTTATCATCCCTTCAATTACGTGTTCCTCAAACACATAATTAATATCTCTTAGAAAGCACATACACATGCATATCTCTGGTGTTTATGAAGATAAAATAAGTTAATGGGGGTCCCATCTTCTAGTTGTTTCGAGCATTCGTGAGTACTTCGCACGGTAATGTGTTTATGTATTATTTTGTACTCCGTATTTGTTATCTCTGTTGTTTATTTTAAGCCTCATCTGTGCTACCGGTATGACATTATTTACTCTAATTAGATTTAACTTAACTTAAAATCACCATTACCTCTACCACTCGTAATTCGGGGAGAGTTGCCAGTTCGTGAATGCGGAAATGCTGAGCTCGGAGAAACAGCACCACTGCCCGTGTGGCGACCGGAGGAAGACGTGGGAATTTTACATTTTGGTGGACTCAAGCGATCCATGAAGAAAATGGAAAGGCATTCTTTCGCGTTCCGAATCAACAACGTGCAAGGCGTGTAAGCGGTTTCAAGTGCAAATTTCGGCGTAAGTAAACGGTACTACTTTATCCAGTTTCTCTTGAAGAAAAACCTTAATATTGGTTACTTTCCTTAATAAATTTCTTGAGAAGCGGGACTAAATTCAGCTGAAAATGCGCATGAAGAGGCAGATAGAAGAGATTCTCCGATAATGAAAGATTCTATGAAAAAAGTTTTCCGGTTACCCTGCCTGAACTCGAACCCTCGATTATGAAGAGAAGAAAAGTTGGATCCTTCTTTCGTCGCGTTGGAAGGAGTACCTCTTAAGACCCTGACATGGAGTTATAATGAATGATAAATAAACGGGAAATTTGCTGGCAGGCGCTGCAAAACTTAAAGGAAGAGTTAAATTCTGGCGTCATAATCGCGTGCTTGTTCTGAAATCATATGGAGCAGTAGATCCTACCGAAGCTAGACTGCATATAGGGGGAACCAGCGAAAGTGTGTGTAGAAAAGCCTATATAGTTGCCTGCCGAGAGAAAGTGCTATCCCCAGTTCGACACAAGTCACAGATCCTAAACACTAGTGACGTATCAAGAATTTTCAACCGGGGTGATACAAATGGAACTATTTTATGTAGCGGTAGCATGAAGTATACACGCGGGCGGCCACGTTGCACGCCCCCCAAAAAAGGTATTCATTTAGCATTCGTGACCCCACAACCCAGATCAACTTTAATTACTGATATTAGTGTCCCGCCGTGACTAGGCATAAAACCAATCATATTCCAGGCCACCCCTGGACGCGGCCCTGCCCAATGCGATGCTGCTTAACCACCTACGTCTGAAGTATGACTCTTTATTTATGTTTTTTCCATTGTTGTCAAATATTAAGGATATATTAAATGTCATCAGGGTTTGATCGACTATACCAATTAAATCTCACGTTCGCATGCTGCATCGTTTCCGTAAAGGTTGTGATAAGGTTAACAGGCCCATTAAACAGCCCAAACACAGGAAAAGAATAACTGGCAACTCACTTGGACTCTGCAGTATTCCGATTTGCCAAGACTTTTGAGAGAGAAAAAAAGTAATGTAGTGATGTCAAACAATCGAAGTTGTGTTTATGAAGTTAAACATACCAAACATATATAAAAATACCAAATACACATAAAATCAAGTGCCAGCTGATTAGAATAAATAAGAGAGACTTCGTGAATCGGAGTACTCCAGAATTCGGGGTGAGTTGCCAATTTGTTCATAACTAAAATTAAACACGTAATTCTTAATACTAATTTTCCTTATTCGACTTAAGGATTGGCACACAACTTGGTTTCATACTGCTTTATAGGATTTAGCGCGGCAACAGGGTAACGAATCAGATATCAATATTTTCTTTTTAGATGGATTCATTTCTTCGGCGGCAGGGGGGGATCATATTTTCTTTTTACCAATTTCTTTCATAGAAGCGGCAGCTTTAGGTTATTCACGCGAACAGAAATCTTAGTTATGTCACATCTCTTATTTTTATGACATATATACTTATAAGTGAGCTCAATAATTACGAAAGCAAAATACAAAAACCTGTAATAAGTAACCGGCTTTATCGTAATTTTATCGAAATTACTTCCAAAGAAAACGAAAAAATTCGAACAAATGACAGAGAGTTAATGTTAAAAATCTCAGTATTATGGATTTAACTTGGGTGCCCCCCATCCCAGGGCGGCTATAAGTGTAAGAGGATGCAAGGGATTTTCTCTTATAGTAATGTATACCTGTTGCCATTTATGTGTTTATCATAAGTGTTCTTTAGTACGCGTGGACAATAAGTACCAGTAGTATTTAGTTACTCTTTTTTAGTTATTTTGATTTACCATTTTGTGGACGACTAGTTGTGAGGATATGTATATGTGTGTCATCATATATGTATTTATATATATATATAATAAGTGTGTAATGTGTTATGATGTGCGAGAGGAGGCCGCGTCTGGTGTGTTTCTTGTGTAATTGTGTTCGTATCTATTGGTTCATGTCATAAGTCATAGTGTCTGTAGTGTGCTTATTCAGTATGTACATCAAGTGTGTAATGTCGTGTCGTTCCATCGTCATGTTATAATATATATGTCAATCAGAGTTCTGTAGGATATATGACTTATTCAGTATGGTTTCATCAAGTTTATTTGGTACATTTCTTGTTTTATCCATCGTTTCAACTGCATATATATATATATATATATATATATATATATATATATATATATATATTATATATATATATATATATTTGTGTGTGTGTGTGTGTGTGTGTGTGTGTGTGTGTGTGTGTGTGTGTGTGTGTGTGTGTGTGTGTGTGTGTGTGTGTGTGTGTGTGTGTGTGTGTGTGTATATATTTGTATGTATAATAAATAAATATACATATATAGAGATAGAGATGACAACACACACACATACATATATGCACATACATGTGTGTGTGTGTGTGTGTGTGTGTGTGTGTGTGTGTGTGTGTGTGTGTGTGTGTGTGTGTGTGTGTGTGTGTGTGTGTGTGTGTGTGTGTGTGTGTGTGCCGAACAGATTGCTTCTCAACCTTATTCCTGTGTGGTCAGTCCAAAAGAAACATTTATTACTTTTGAACAAATAAAGACATGTCCTTAATATTTCTCTCACAAAATATCACATAAATATGAATACTAGAGATAAGTAAAACAGAAAAGGAGTCACACTTCGAAAACCAATGCAATTTCAATCCTCATCTTGACTTACCTATGCAAAAAAATGTGGATTAAATATGATAAACTTTGATCAACACGTAAAAGCAGTTTGTTGCAAGCGAGGCCGTCACAAAACATCACGATTTGCAAAAAGTGTACAATAAGTTAATTACACTTCAAACGGTGTAATTCTATCTCTATTTTCGACCAAGATTGAGGAGGCCTGATATTACATTTATGATGGCTCATCAAAGCTCAAGGTAAGTTACTTCTGAGTGCAAGAGAAAAACCGTTTTTCTCTTTTCATTGTGTGTAAAAAAATGCTTAATGTGGGAAAAAACACGAAACAAAATAGACACTAGACTAGATTTAGTAAATGGAAACAAACGAGTCACGGCTTTAACAAACACACGCACGATTTTTGCGTAAGAACATTTCTGTTACACCTTTCGAGATTTTCCTCATAGCGGCAAATTGTATTCCTGGCGACTTTTCGGAGCTTCTCTCATTCTGAGTGACTTGACAAGTTCGTGAGTGGACTATAAGCAGCCTCCAGGACTCCCGACTCCGCCCACGCCACTCCTTGTGTTACAAAGAGCACATTAGCTTTCTGTCCCCTTCCCAGATCCTCCAGTGACAGACTGGCTCCTAAATAATTGCCAACTGACCATGGATACGATATCAGCTTTGACGGTCGACTTCAATATCTCCTTTCGGAATGAGAAACTTCATTAAGCATCGGGCGACTAAGTAGCTGCACTTTAGACTCATGAAAGCAAATGCAGCAAATTTTAAGAAACGACGCAAATCTAAAAATGAAAGGATTGTTTTTTGGCCAAAAAACAAACTTTTTTTTTCTTCTTTTTTGATCCAACAGAAAATGAGGAAACTATTTTATATTTCATGGAACGTGCTCTGATTGTTTCTTTCCAGCTTTTTACTTGTTTCTATCCATATGATATTTTGACAGATGTTTTACAGGTCGTACCATGCCTGAAGCATACCACAGAAAGAAATTTACTATTAACTATACTTTATTACCTAGAAGTTCCTTATTCTTTGAGGCAATTGGTAGAGACGCTTATGAAAGGGGTCGTTGAGGCCGTTGCAGGTCCCCCACCACAACGTTAAATTTCCCTTTTCTACTCTATACGAAAAGGAAAAGCAGTTGTAGATAGGTATATAAAGATACAACATGCTTTCGGTAGTGCTCAATAACCCTAAATAATAACAACACGTATTAAGTCAGCATTGTCCAGTAAACACACATTTTTCCTGAAAATGAATAAGTGAGATCACCCCTTCGACACAACCATTTCGTTTGGTGATAGAATCTGACTGTCCCCGAGACCGTTCACTTTCGAAATCCGATTGTGATGAGAACGTGTATCCAGCTGCTTTCCTTGTATAAGTAAAGTAAGAAAACAACAAGTAGTAAACACTGATATTAAATTATTTTAAGAGAAGCTTGCACACCAAAGGACCACTGACGAAGTGATGAGTTGTTTTTGGGAAGATAAAATACTGTTGTACCTCGGATTCTGTATTTAGAGTTAGGCCGCATCACATCTGTCTTTCATCCAGAGCGTACGACAATTTAAGAAAATTACCTCCTCAAAGGCTTTACTCCACCATAAGCCTAAACTGAATAAAGCAAAACAACAATAGCTCTTTGTACTCGAAACAAAGCAAGGAGGTGAGCTAGGTACCTCGTGGATGGTTCTACACAGCACGGTTTCGTCCTGCAACACGTACAGCTTTATGTGGGCTAAATGGTCACCTATTTGGTAATCGAACAATCCTTAGACTAATTTAATTTACGCCGAGGAGACCAATGGCGTAAAATGTCAATATGTAACGTAATTTCCCCAACTCACGTACTGACCACAACGCCCAGTTAATCTTAACAAACAAAATCGTTGCTTGCATAGCCGTTTGCTGTTTATGTAACACACGCACAAACACATTGACAAGTCTTACGTATGCTTCCTACATTGCAATCGACGATTTTAGAACGTGGCATTAACCTTGGTCTTCTTTTTTTTCTTTTTTAACTTTTTTTTTCTTTTCTTTTACGTAACTCGCAAATCCAACGATAATTTTTGGTTCTCTCCCAGTTCAGTGAAGCAGCGAGAACACAGGATCATAGTTTAACCTGAAACACCCTTGGAAACTTCTTTACAGTGGCAAGGATATTGTTCGTGATTTTATAGGTATAACAGCGTCATAACTATAAGCTAAAAAGCTGATTTTCAAATAGGTTAATAACAAAACCAAAATTTTAATCACTTTTACAGGCATAGATGTAGGACAACTCAATGACATAGGCAATACGGTACCTCGCTAGCCCAAAGAAAGAAAGAAAAAGACATAAAAGAAAGAAAGAAAGAAAGAAAGAAAAAGAAAGAAAAAAACAACTTGGCGAGTAACTTTTGCCAAGACATCTTCCTTGGGGTCACTTGGGAGCGTTTTACCAGCGATTTTTAACAAGATTTCTTTCTAAAAGTTGTTTCTCGAAGGATTCACTCTCGAATCTTACATCACGGAATAAATCTGATATTATATTATCCAGAAAGTTCGATCTGGTAGAGATTTGAGAGGGATCTTCTTGAGGGATAGTTAAAAAAAATAAGTGAATTAGTAATGGTAACGATAAAGATGATGATGATGATGATGATGGTAATGATGGTGATGATGATGATGGTGATGATGATGATGATGATGGTGATAACAGTATGGATGATAATAATAATAATAATAATAATAATAATAATGATAATAATGATAACCAAATAAAAACAGAAGCCTATAATTTAACAATTTAACGACCCCACGACAAGCAAACATAATCAGTAATAATAATAATATGAAATCCATACACGGTGAAATTAACTCATCTGTTTATGAAACGAGGTAATTATCGTCACCGTATTCATAACAGCAGCCACAATGCCCATAAAATGGCGGACGAAAAAATACTGTTCCTTTTTTCTGTATCGTGTAGTCAGCCCTAACAAAGCTCACTCGTGTTGTGTTTATATTTACTTGTTCAGTACCTTTTCGACGCCAAAAAGTTCAGCGATATACAAGAAAGTGGGGTCAATTTTAGTATGTGTATCTGCATATGCTGATTTTGTGTAATAATTTTATTATAGGTTAAAGTATTTACGTATATGAGTACACGTGCGTGCGCATAAACACACGCACACACACAAATGTACATGATATAATATTAATGTGCATGTATGTATCTGTATTTATATACATATATATATATACACATATAAACACACACACATCTATATGTATGTATGTATATATCGTTTGTTTGTTTCTTGCATGTATGTATATATATGTATATGTATATGTATATATATATATATATATATATATATATATATATATATATATATATATATATATATACAACAATGACACAAACAAACACACATCTATATGTATGTATATATCGTTTGTTTGTTTCGTGCAGTGTTCTTCACCTGCCTGTGTAGTACTACTACCATCCTAACAGTGAATTCATTTCTTCCTTTTCAGGACCTGCCAGATGTACCAAAGCGTCGGTTAGAAATACAACTGATAACATCACTGATAAGACGTTATTATAGCACTGATATGATTGATAGCAATGATAGCAGCAATAAGGATAAAACCTAGTAATTTAGCGGAGGAGACCGGGCCCGTATGTTCCCAGGCGCCATAGGCCTAAGCATCGACCAGAACCATCGACTGCAACGATGCCACATAACCACTACGGCCCATTCAACGGCCCCGCGAGTAAGCTATTGCAAGCCCTTCATTACAAAAGCAAATAGCAGGATGCTTCTCGCGTCCCCTTCCAGCCAGGCAAGCACGCCCACGAGCCGCCCCCAGCGCTGACACTCGGCGTATGGACAAAGTTTGGCACCATCCCTCAACAGACGCGCAGTTCCAACCGAAGAGGAAACTGCCGTTTGGCAAGAGCTGCGACAAGGCCAAGAGCAGCGCCTAATCCCAGATATCGGCGCAGCGAAAGCCCGAGTTCACCTGATCAAATAATTCTGATAAGACAAGATGTCGTAATCAATAACCCAGAGACGCGTACACCCTCTGAACCCCACTCCCCAACCCCACCCCACCGCTCGCATTAGCGCGTCTGGCGGCGTCTGGCAACTCGTTCCCTCTCGCAGCGCTGACCTTGAAACACCAGCCGTTTCATTACAATTTCCATCAATACGCTTTGATTATCTTGCAAAGCGCCTTCCCTGTGAACGCACAACCACATAAACCACCCTTAGAGGCACACACAACAGCCCAAAACAGACAGCCAGCGTCCTTCTGGCCTCCAAGAGAGAGCGAGGGAAAGAGGCAAAGACCTACGCTAAAAATAACATTGATTCTGGCGCCATCAGCTGGGTTGCCCTTGACCGTGGCTGCCGAAATGCCGCAGCTTATGGGAGGCGAGCGAGGGAGGCGGGAGGCCTATGGCGCGGGCACATGTTGCGTGCTTCTTGTCTCAGCTGTTGCTAGCGCCCGCTCCTCCTGGGGTGGGCGGCCGGCCTCTCCGGACTTCGCTTTGGGCTTGCAGGAGGGCGGACTCAGCCGCAGCGCTATACGTCATGACCAAGAGAGGTTTACGAAAATTCTTTAAAACACAATTGAACCGATTTTTTTCATCATTATTCATACCGGACTTTATTACTGTTTTTGCTACCATAAGCATCATCACTGGACTCATTGCTACAACTACCATTGTCATTATCATTGCTTATCATTGCTGTTTTCATTACTACTACTTTTAACGAGGCTAGCTGCCATTATAACATCAATAAAAATAATAATGATAAAACAATGGTATTTTTCTTACTACCATTAAAAAGCACTATTATTATTGTAATCATCATTATTATATTACAATGTTATTATTTATTATTATTATTATTATTATTATTATTATTATTATTAGCATTACCACTACTGCTAGTAATTATTTGGTATTATTGTTATTATTATTATTGTTATCATTATTTTACTCACCAACACCACATTTCCCTTCTAAATATCACCATACTACTTTCCTTATAGTCACAGTTGCATTTCGACTAATATTATTTACATTTATTGGAATCATACCCACCATTGCCATTATCACGACCATAACCATCATCTTAATATCACAATTGGCAGAGAGAGAGAGAGAGAGAGAGAGAGAGAGAGAGAGAGAGAGAGAGAGAGAGAGAGAGAGAGAGAGAGAGAGAGAGAGAGAGAGACGGACAGACAGACAGACAGACAGACAGACAGACAGACAGAAACAGACACAGAGCACGAAAGAAAAATAGAAGTTCCTCAGTTCCTCCTGGGTGTCGCGCCCATGAGCAGACGCCGCCCGGGGGGGTCGTTCCTTGGCCTTGACACCGGCGCGAAGTCCAAGAATTTGGCGTAAGTCGTATAAAACGCTGACATCTTGGAGCAGGTCCCGCGGTGGGCTTGCCGGCCGACCAGCCCGTCCGCGGCGCTCTCTTGGCGGGGAGATTTTGGCGCGCTTCTGGGACGTTGCGGCGCGGGGGGAGGGGGGGAGGGGTCGTCTATTCTCATATATCTACGTTTGCACTTCCTATTAAGTATGTATCCCTATATATGCTTACATATATGGATGTACAGACACGCGTACACATGTAAACGCACAAGCAAATGCACAAACGCAGGCAGGACTAACAAGAATGATAAAAAGAAAAAAAAGTAAAAAAATATGCAGTACTTTCTCTTCCTCTTTCCCACCTCCCCCCCCTCTGACTCCACGCGGCGCAAACATCCACCACTACCTAAACCACGTGAAGAGTTTCACGTATCTTGTGTTTCGTGTTAAAGATTGAAAGGAGAGGAGTAGGAGGATGGGGTGGGAGGGGGAGGGGGGGCAGGAGTGTGTGGGAGGAGGCGCGGTGGAGGGGGTGGGGGGGTGAGAGGCGCCGCCTGTCTTAAAGCTGCGCTGCCGTGGCCGCTGCACAGCACTTTAAACATCACTTCTAAATATACTGCAAGACCAAGTTATTCCCTAACTTTGTATCTTTAGACATGTTTTTTGCTTTGTCGATCTCCGCTTCTACGTGTAGGCGCAAGTTTCGTTTTCGGCGTATTGTGATTTACATATATATATATATATATATATATATATATATATAATATATATATATATACATACATATATATATATATATTATATATATATATATATATATATATATATATATATGTGTGTGTGTGTGTGTGTGTGTGTGTGTGTGTGTGTGTGTGTGTGTGTGTGTGTGTGTGTGTATATATATTATATATATATATATATATATGTGTGTGTGTGTGTGTGTGTGTGTGTGTGTGTGTGTGTGTGTGTGTGTGTGTGTGTGTGTGTGTGTGTGTGTGTGTGTGTGTGTGTGTGTGTGTGTGTGTGTGTGTGTGTGTGTGTGTGTG
>NW_020872174.1:337292-342292 GCF_003789085.1 Penaeus vannamei
GAGGGGGGAGAAGGAGAGGGAGGAAGGGAGATGGAGAAAGGGAGAAGGAAGAGAGGGAGAGAGGGAGAAGGAGAGGGAGAGGAGAGGGAGAGAGGAGAGATGGAGAGATGGAGAGATGGAGAGAGAGAGAGAGAGGAGAGAGAGAGAGAGAGAGAGAGAGAGAGAGAGAGAGAGAGAGAGAGAGAGAGAGAGAGAGAGAGAGAGAGAGAGAGAGAGAGACAGAGACAGAGACAGAGACAGAGACAGAGACAAAGACAGACAGAGACAGAGAAAGAGAGATGAGGATCTTGTCAGACTCGAAACGGCAGGATTTTTTGAACACACGTACGCAAGCACGCATACACATTCACACACTAATGTACGTTTACACACACACACACACACACACACACACACGTACACACGAACACACACACACACATACATATTTGTATATAGCTATATGTATATGTGCGTGTGTGTGTGTGTGTGTGTGTGTGTGTGTGTGTGTGTGCGTGTGCGTGCGTGCGTGCGTGTGTGTGTGTGTGTGTGTGTGTGTGTGTGTGTGTGTGTGTGGTGTGTGTGTGTGTGTGTGTGTGTGTGTGTGTGTGTGTGTGTAGTGGGTATACAAATCCAAAGATAAGATAAAGTGAAATATAAGGCATGAATTCTCAAAATGACCAAATGTCCCACAAATCACCCGACAGAGCTGGCTTCATCTCAGCTTACCATCCACAGCGTGTCAAAAGGGTTCACTTTGTCTGGCTGTGTCGGTGCATAAAGTTTCTCTTTCTCTCTCTCTCTCTCTCTCTCTCTCTCTCTCTCTCTCTCTCTCTCTCTCTCTCTCTCTTTCTGCCTCTCTCTCTTTCTTATTTTTCCGTATCACTCTCCTTCTCCTCCTTCCCTCTCCTTTCCCACAATCTCTTTCCCTCTACCCCTTCCATCTCCTTCTCACCCCTCCCTCCTATTCTTCCTCTCCTCCCTTCCTCAACCCTTTCCTTCTCCTTCTCACCCCTTCCCTCCTCTTCTCCCTCTCCTTCTCCCTTCCTCTCTCCCCCTCCTCTCCGTTCCTCAGCATCGCGTAAACACCGCACAACCTTCTGACCTTTCTCGACCTAAAATACGTTAGCCGACCTTCTTCCTCAAGCGCGCCCGTCCGCTGCCATGACTTTAAAGAGGCATTTTGTAGGAAACGTCTTTGAGTTTGAATGCCATGATTATTCATAGCAGTGGGGATTGTGGTGATGGCGGTGATAATAAATGGTAAGGGTGATGGTGATAGTGATGGTGATCATGGTGATGGTGATCATGGTGATGGTGATATGATGATGGTGATGAAGATGATGAGTGATATTGGTTGTGTTAGCGATGGTGATGATAAGGGAAAAAATAAATAATGAATATATAATAATAGTGATGAGGAAGATAATCATGATAGCAAATGATTATCCATAAAAACCCAACCCCCCCCAAAAAAAAAAAAAAAAAAAAAAAAACAATCTCAGTGATTATTATCATTCATTCGCCCACAACCCTTCACCGCCCATACAAGCGTTAGCATTTCACCCCACCCACTCCGGCATCTGGACTGCCCCCCCCCCGCGTCACCCACTACCCACGCCCCAGGTTAACGCCCATGCCCAAGCTACGTTCGAGGGCACTTAACATGGGCAACGAAGCCTTAGCCGGAGACAGTCGCCAATTTTATTATTCTAGTTTATTATCATTATCATTATTATTATTCTATTATCAATATCACTTTTATTATTATTACTATCATTATTATTATCATTATTACTATTATTTTTATTAATATCATTATCTTTATTACTATATTTATTGTTGTCATTATCATTATTATCATTATCATAATCATTAATAAATTATATTCATTGTTGTCATCATTATTATCATTATCATAATCATTATCATTATCATCATCATCGTCACCATCATCATCTCCATCATCATCATCATTATCATTTTTATTATTATCATCATTATTATTATCAACATTATGATATTCTGACTATCATTATTATTACAATGATATTTACCATATGAGCATCAAAATAATTACAATATACAAATGTTATTGAATATATATTAGCAATAGTAGCAACAAAAGAAATGGCATTTATGCAAGACTGTTCAACTAAAATCCCTATAATACTAGCAATAGCGACAACAACTGAAGCACTTATTATGCAGTGATATTACTAATAACTGTAACATAATTATCAGTAATGGTGGTAACAACATGAAGCAAGAATAGTAATGTCAGTAGTAGCAATTATAATGGCGGTGGAAATGATATAATAGTAATGTGGTAATTGCAGTAAACTACAAATAGTAATGCAGTAATAATTGTCATAAAAGTAGTAAATAAAAACGATGTAGTAACACTTTAACGATTATTGCAGTTGTTGGTATTATTATTATCATTGTTACTATTACTATTATTATTATTATTATTATTATTATTATTATTATTATTATTATTATTATTATTATCATTATCATTATTATCATTATCATTATCATTATCATTATTATTATTATTATTATTATCATTATCATCATCACTATTATTACTATTATTACTATAATTATTTTATTATTATTACTTTATTTAATAATGTATAAAGAGAGGGAAGCATTCACTGCACTGCCTGCGTTGGAGTTCGGAGCCTCCCCTGGTTGCAGCCGCCTGTACTGTGTGTGTGCTCTTTTGCTGTGTTTACCGTGTGATGTTTGCGGTGCGCGAGTAATAAACTCTGTTTTGACTTATTTACTAGGGGACGGAGTTATATAATCCCGGACGAGGGAGGGAGAAGGAGAGGGAGAGGGAGAGAGGGAGAGGGGAGAGGAGAGAGGAGAGAGAGAGAGGGAGAGAGAGAGAGAGAAACAGAGACACAGAGAAAGAAAGAAAGAAAGAAAGAAAAAGAGAGAATGGATGGAACTTACGAATCGAGTATACGCAAGGACCGACAGCCGATTAAACCGAAACAGAGAGAGAAGGAAGCGACCCCAAAAGGCGGCGCCACCACAGGACCTTCGCACCCGAGGCCCGCCGCCGAGGAGCCTCAGCGCCACCGCCCCTCGAGATCCCGGTCCTCCTTCAGGAACGCGACCGCTAGATGGGCGCGGGTTGGGGTATGAGGGAGGGAAAGAGAGACGGGGTAAAGGGAGGGGAGAGAGACGGGGTAAAGGAGGGGAGAGAGACGGGGTAAAGGGAGGGGAGAGAGACGGGTAAAGGAGGGGAGGGACGGGGTAAAGAGACGGGGGTAAAGGGAGGGGAGAGAGACGGGGTAAAGGGAGGGGAGAGAGACGGGGTAAAGGGAGGGGAGAGAGACGGGGTAAAGGGAGGGGACGCGGGGTAATAAAGGGAGGGGAGAGAGACGGGTAAAGGAGGGGAGAGAGACGGGGTAAAGGGAAGGGGAAAGGGGTAATATCAAGGGATAGGAAGAAAGGGGGTGGAGGGAAAATGAGGGTGGAAGGGGCAGAAGAAAGGGAGGAGATGTGCGTCAGGGGCTAAGATCGGAGGTGCTAAAATACAGGAATGCATTTAAGAGGCCGGGAAAGCCTGTGTGAAGAGGGGGAGGCGTAGGACCCAGCGGGAAGAGGAGGGAGGGAGGGAGGGTGGGGATCGCTGCAAGGTGGGATGGGTAGGGGAAAGGGAGGGAGGGAGAGGGTGAGGGGGTGAATGAGGTGTTAGGAGCAGCCAGGGAGGGAAAGGGAAGGGTGGAGGGGATGGGAAAGGGAGGGAGGGAAGGGGTTGAGGGGGTGAATGAGGTGTTAGGAGCAGCCAGGGAGGGAGAGGAGGGAGGGACGGAAGGGGTAGGGGAAAGGGAGGGAGAGAGAGGGTTGAGGGGGTGAATGAGGTATTACGAGCAGCCAGGGAGGGAGAGGAGGGAGGGTCGGGAGGGGTGAGTGGGTGCATGTCGGAGGGAGATCTGGACATATATGACAGTGGAGGTGTGGCGAGGGAAATTACGTGCGAAGGAGCGAGAGGGAAAAAAGGAGCGAACGAAAGAGGGGGGGGGGGGGGAAGGGGAGAGCGAACGAAAGGGAAAAGGGAGGAGAGGACGAAAGACGGGGGGGGGGGAGGAGTGGAAGGAGAGAGCTTACGCGGAGAACCGTAAAAGACCAGGAAGAAGAGAAGGTGGAAGAGGAGGGAAAATTAATGACCAAGTAACGATGAGGGTAACGAGCGAAAAAGAGAGAGAGAACAAGACAGAAGGGTTAAAGGTGCCAGAAACAGAAAAAGGGAATGCCAAAAAAAGAAAGAAAAAGAAAAAAAAAAACGGAACAGAGCAAAGACCCGAAGAGGTAATGAACGATGAAAGAAAATGGAAACAAACCGGCCATTGTTCACCTCCACGCGAAAGAAAGAGAGAAAGAGAGAAAGAGAGAGAGAGAGAGAGAGAGAGAGAGAGAGAGAGAGAGAGAGAGAGAGAGAGAGAGAGAGAGAGAGAGAGAGAGAGAGAGAGAGAGAGAGAGAGAGCAACAGACAAATAGAGAGAGAAAGAGAGAGAGAGAGAGAGACAGAGAGAGGGAGTGAAAGACAGACAAGACAGACAGAGACAGAGAGAAGAAAGGAAGGAAGGAAGGAAGGGAAAGACCACCCCGTGAAATGACCACAGCAAGAATGTCCTAAATTGGAGCCAGAGACAAAGGGCGTCTTCGCATGAACGCGGATCCACTGCAGTAACTCCGATGCAAAAGTCCGATTAATTGCAGCCTGGCGTGATGGCGAACCGTCTGGGTATTAGGGCTAAACACCATACACCCGCCAGTACAGGTAATGTAACCAGCATGTACTAGTCCCCTAAAGCTATTAATTAGGAGGCTCTTATCATTCTCGAAGAGCAACTGGACTTCATCATTAGCATAAGTGGATGCATCGGGAGGGAGGGAGACACGGGGGAGGGAGGGGGAGGGAAGGGGAGAGGGAACGGAAGGAAAAGAGATCTGGGGAAAAGTAAGGTTAAAAGAGAGAAAGAAAGGGATAGGGAGAG
>NW_020872174.1:348593-353593 GCF_003789085.1 Penaeus vannamei
AGAGAGAGAGAGAGAGAGAGAGAGAGAGAGAGGACGAGAGACGAGAGAGAGAGAGAGAGAGAGAGGAGAAGGGAGGGAGGGAGGGAGAGAGAGCGACAGACAGTTTACAGATACGACACAAGAAACAGGTCAGGAGGAAGGGAGTAGAGAGAGCAGACGAAAAACAACATGAGAAATATGAGCAATGGAAAGAGAGAGAGAGAAAAAATAAGAAAGAAAGAAAGAAAGAAAGCGAGAGGAGAGAGAAAGAAGAAAGAGAGAGAGAGAAAAAAAAAATAAGGAAAGAAAGAAAGAAAGAGAGAAAAAAAGAAAGGGTGAGAAATAAGTGAAAGTAAAAGAAAGAGAAGAGACAAGGAGGCCACGGGAAGGGACCACCGGGGCACAGCTCGCATGGCCCTGAGAGTGCCAGTGAGAGTGCCACGGATTACGTCTCTGTCGCCGAGTGTTTTCATGACTAATATTCCCTGTTGCCATAACTATTCTATTCTCACAAGGAGGCTGTAAATTAATCCCTGGCTCTCCCTTCTTTCTGCTCTCTCTTCTATCTCTCTATCTATAATATGCATGATATTCGGCTATGGAATCTTCCTTCTTCGTCTCTCTCTCTTTCTTGTCCCTCCCTCTCTGCACTTCTCTCTCGCTATCTCTCTCTTTCTCTCTCTCTCTCTTCTCTCTCTCTCTCTCTCTACTCTCTCTCTCTCTTCTCTGATCTCTCTCTCCGGTCTCTCTCTCAGGGTCTCATCTCTCTCTCTCTTCTTGGCTCTATTATCCTCATTGTTTTTTTTCGGTGTCTTCTCTTTACTCGTACCCTCTCTCTGTCTGCATCTGTGTCATATCTGTCTGTCTGTTCTCCGTCTGTCTGTCTCTCTCTCCTTGCCCCGTCTCCTATTCTTTCCCTTCTTTTCTCTCCCGCTTCTTTTCCTGATCTTTTCCTCCTTCTTCCTATCCTCCCATCTCTTCTTTCTTTTCTTCCTCTGGGGTGCCTCTCCTTATCCTCTCCTCTTCTTTCTTCTCGTCCTCTTCCTTCTCCTTCTTCTCCTTCTCCCTTCTTCTTTTTACCACTGTTATTTTCATTCTCCTCTTTCCCCTCAGTCTCATCTCCTCCTTTTTCCCCCTCTCATTCTCCCTCTCCTTCTCCTTCTCCCTTTCCCTTTCCTTTTCTCCTTCTTCGCCCTCCCTTTCTCTTTTCTTCTTCTCCTTCTCACCTTTCTCATATCCTTTCTCTTCAAGGCATGGATTATTTTTTTCATACATCTCTCTACAGTGTGTGGGCTTCTTTTGTAACTGTCACCCATCAGTTTATTTCCACGGGTGGTATGGGTGAATGTGGCGGACCGAGGGGGAGGGCAACGCGGTAATTCTTCGTCTGTATGTTAACGTGTGGTAGTAGGAGTTTTTTTTATTGGCTGAATTATTTATGCTAGTATTTGTATTATGGTTATTATTATTCATATTGTGGTGTAATGTGTAGTGATAGAGAAGAGAGATGAGAGCGCAGGGAGTGTGATGTGAAAAGTAATGTGTGTGTGGTGAGAGAAGAGGGGGAAGAGAGCCAATGGTGTATGTTGATGAGAGATATTAGATAGTGGTGGAGAGGAAAGGAGGAGAGAATTAGAATCTTAAGAGATGGCGATTAGACTGAGAAAGAGAGAGTATGTGTGTGTGTGTGTTGTGTGTGGGTAGATGTGTAGTGTAGTGTGTGTGCGTTGGTGTGCTTTGTCGCGGTGTGTGTGTGCTGCACGTCTCGCGGTGCCATGGTATCGTCTAGATGTGGGTGCATGTGTAGCGATGTCAGTTGGCTCTGGTTTGGCATCCTGCGTCTGTGTTAGATGTGTGCTGGTGTGGTGTGGTGATGTGTGGAATGTGGTGTGCTGGTCTTGTGCGTCTGCATTTTTTATGTGGGGTGGTTAACGCACTCGACTCACAACCTTCGCCATTCTCCCCTTATTCACTCATTACTACAGCTCCTCACTAATCGCTTCTCTCGGGTACCTCCCAACCCTGGGCTATGCGTATATCTCACCACCCTACAGTGCTTTTTACCTACATGTGTACATGCATCAAACTCCAGCAAGCGCCGGGGACTGCTCTTTTATCCGAACGTGCGAGTCCATTTAATGACTCTTAACTGCGTGGATTCACAGACACCTGGCACCGCGAACCCACCTCGCTCTCCGACCCCGCCCTCCGCTCTCCCAGGATTCTCATAAACAACTAAGGCGAGAGGAAAACGGAACGGAAAGAACAAACATCGAATATAGATCGTCCTAGGCGGCCTTTTTCCCTATTACCCCGGCCCCGCGCACCTCCCCCTTCGAGTACCCGTGTACCCTCCTCTCTTTCTCTAGATGTTCCTTGCTTTACATTAACCTTTTCTATACAAAAAGAGTTAATTAAGGCAGAGCGCGGGACGGAAGACAAACATGGGCTTTTAAAACAATGCAGGACTAAGACGTCGTTAATCTTCCTCCCCCCTCTCCAGATAGGGTCCTCCTTCTCTCGCACCCAGAACATCTCTTCTTTGCTCCGCAAGGCCGCGGTCCTGCATCTATATGGGCTACTGGCTTTTGCGTCACCTGCACTGCCAGCACGCAGCCGCCAGTGTGTTGCCTTGGTCTCGCGGATCGGGGTCTTTTCTCCGCAACAGCCGTTTGACGTTAATTATTGAGACAACAAACATTGCTCCTCTTCTGAGAAATATAGCACAGGGTATCCCTTGGTAAGGTTTGGGGGGGAGGAGAGATAGAGAGAAGCAGGGGAGGAGAGGAGGAGATTAAACCAGTGGGAAGTTGATTTGCGCAACCTAACTCGGCTGACACAGGCGCCATTGGCACGTAATTGGACCAAGCAGATAGTACGCCGGATTAATCTTTTTTTTCTTCATCTTCTTATTCTTCTCTTCTTTTTATTATTCTTTTTTTATGAATGGGGGGGGGGGTCTTTGGGAACGACACGAGTGGAAAATCGAGAGGAAGAAGTAGCGGAGGTACCAGATCACCGTGACCTCCATGAACTACGGTGAGACGTGAGGTGGCGGCGGGAAGAGAGAGGGACAGAGAGAGAGAGAGAGAGAGAGAGAGGGGGCAGACTGAGAGAGAGAGAGAAAGAAAGAGAGAGAGTGGACGGGGGGAGAGGGACAGAAAGAGAGAGACAGACAGACAGACAGCAGAGACAAACAGAGAAATAAACAGACAGGGAGGAAAGAGGAAATAAACAGACAGGGAGAAAGAGAAATAGATAGAAACAGAGGGAGAAAGACACACACAGAGAAAATAAATGCAGAGTGAGAAAGAGAAAGAGAGTCAAAGACAGAGATAGAGACCGAAAGATACAGATACTAATATTGATAATGAAAAGAGAAAGAAAGAGAGAGAAAGAGACAGAGATAGAGAAAGAAAGAAAAAAAAAAGAAAGACGAAAACAACCCCATAATAAACAAAATATCAAGTAAAAAAAAAAAATAGGTTAGGTCAGCAAGGGATTTGCATACTTTATACGAGGCGAACGGGTCACAGGCCGAAGGTCAGAGTTCAAGAGGTCAAGTCTGCAGGTACAGTCCATGTGGCGAGAGAAGTCAAGCTGCTTGATAAGAGACTAAAAGGAGGAGAGGAGGAGGGGGGGTTGGGGAAGGAGGGGGAGGAGAGGAGGAGAAGGAGAAGGTGGGGATGGAGGGGAGGGGGAAGAGGAGGGGGAGGGGTAAGAGAGGAGGGGGAGGAGGAAGGATAGGGAGAGGAGAGGAGGAGGAGGAAGGAGGAGGAGAGGAGGAGGAGAAAGAGGGGAAGAGCCAGGAGGAGGAGTAGGAGGAAGGGGAGGGGGAGGGGAGGGAAGAGGAGGAGAAGGGGGGAGGAGGAGTAGGAGGAAGGGGAGGTGAGGAGGAGGAGGAAGCAGGAGGAGAAGGGGGAGGAGAAAACGATAATGACGAAAATAAGAAAAAAGAGGAGCAACAGAAGAAAAGATGGAATAGAGGAAGAGGGGGAGGGAAGGAGAAGTAGAAGACAATGAAGAAGAAGAGGTAGAAGGGAAGAATATAAATGAGAAACAAAAGAAGTGATTGAGAAGAAAAAAAAAGAAAAAATTTCGTTAAGAAAGAAAAACGAAAACAAGGGAAGCGAAGGTGAATCAGGATAAATAGATAAATCAAACTGAAAAAAGATAGGAGAAGAGAAAAAAAAAAAATCTTAAAAAGGAAGGATGATTAAAGATAAAAAGGGTGAAAATAATAATAGTGATAATGATAGTAATAATAATAATAATAATAATAATAATAATAATAATAATAATAATAATAATAATAATAATAATGATAATAATAATATAATAATGATAATAACAATAATAAATAATAATAATAATAATATAATAACAATAATGACAATGATGATAATAATAAATAATAATAACAATAATGATAATAAGTAGATGGAGAAGAAGATAAAATGAAAAGAAAGTCGGCATCTTAATAATGAAATTAGATTCTTTACGCCAGAGATTCCTGGCAACGATGCAAAAAAAAAAAAAAAAAAAAAAAAAAAAAAAAAAAAAAAGCAAGAAAGAAAATTAAGAAAAAGAAATGTGCTTGTTTTTAGAAGTGGAATTTGATATACGTATTAAGCGCTGCGTCACGTCAAAGGAACACGTGTTCTATGTTATGAAATTGTCTGCGATTATTAATGGTAAAATTCAACTTTTTTTTTTTTTTTTTTTTTTTTTTTTTTTTTGAAAAAATCATCTTGATGCATTTTGGAGAATGTGAAGAGGGAGTGTTTTTTTATGTATTTCCTGTTTTTTTTTCTTTTCTTCTTTTTTGTATTGTTTCACTTTCTTTCTACTTTTTTCTTATTAGTTTGATTCCTTTGTTGCAGAAACAAAGAAAGATAAAGGCTTATAGACTTTGGTGCAATATCATTGTTATCAATTGCATGATATTGGTAATGATAATACGGATATGATAGTCATGATAATAATAATGATAATGATGATGATGATGACATCGATAATGA
>NW_020872174.1:358593-391093 GCF_003789085.1 Penaeus vannamei
ATATATATATACATGTATGCACACACACACACACACACACACACACACACACACACACACACACACACACACACACACACACACACATATATATATATATATATATATATATATATATATATATATATATATATATATATATATATATATATATATATACATGTATGCACACACACACACACACACACACACACAACACACACACACACACACACACACACACACACACACACACAACACACACACCACCACACATAATATATATATATATATATATATATATATATATATATNCTTCCCTCATCACCTTTGTTTTTTGTGCAAATTCACACATGTTTGAGCCAACTGTATAAGTAGTTGCACTCACAATTGTGCTTACACTAACACAACACAGATGAACATGAGCACAGTCATGAACAGACAGGCACATTTTCACAGTTGGCACAAAACACTTGATCAAAAGTGGACGTGCATGTTTACTGCCCAAAAGTGAAAATGCCTTAGATTGAAATTTTGATACAGCTCCCAATGAAGAATTAGGTATAAATGAATAGGAGATTGGTGATTAAAAATTTATGTTATTGGTTTATTATATACATGCGTCAGTTTCATCTTTATCACTACCAGTTCCTATGTGAGCACAATATATGATTGGTTGGAGATAGCATTATATATATAATATATCATCAAAATAATTTGAACTGCATTATGCCTCTGGGCATTTTCAAAGTTATAAAACTGAATGATGCCTTTGGAATATTTTCAGAGTTCAAATGATTTATACCTTCAGGTATTATCAGTGTTATAAAGTGAATTTTGCCTTTGGTGTTTTCAGGGTTATAAACTGAAACATGCCTTTTGGTATTTTCAGAGTTGTAACTAGCCGTAATACATATTTTTATCTTGAATTTTGGGTTTATTTGTCCTTACATATGGAGGTAAATAAATGCCTGTGCTATAATAATAATATTAATAAAAGGTAGATTCTAGCAGATTAGATGCATTTCTTTTCTTATATCAAAAGATATTTGAAAAGTCTGTACTTTCTGTTAAAATAAATTTTTAAAGATGTTCCTGTAAGCCAGTAAAGGATGAAATCAAACACTATATTCATCTTTCATTTATATTATCTCAAAAATAGGAAAAGTGAGAACAGCGGATGAGACAGGCTTATAACCATATTGACAGAGTTGGGTACATCTACAAAATGACGCTGATATCACAAGTATAGACTCTTGAAGATTCTCGGGGACAAAAATCCTGGGTTGTAAGCAGTGGCTTGCAAGACACTGAATGCTGGGCATGTGAGAAAATACATTGTGTACAGAGGAACAGTTGGTTCTGGATACATGGAACAAAGACGCTTGGTATAAAGAAATAAATGGTGCTAAGTTCATGGAATAGCATTATTTTTTCTTATAAAACATGGAACAGAGGAGTTTAGTACAGAATGCTAGAAAAGTGTCCACTACAGTGAAAAGAGGTGATAGTACGTTAGACGATGAATGCAAGGTTTGGCTGGACAAAGTGCAAGGAAGATGTTGAATGGGTTTTTATAGAAGCTGCATAGGTTAAAAAAGAAAAATAAACGTAAATAAAAAAGACGAGTAGTATCTAAAGGAGATATTTTGTAAAAAATTATAATCTTATGTGTTCTATATATATGTATTTCATTTTTTTAAAAGGAGTGGGGAGTGGTGGCATACAAAAGCACAGCACACAGAAGACATTAATAACTGAAAAAGGATGAACAAAAGAGTTGAAAATTAAGGCGAGTACATTGTGGTTCAAATTATTCTAAACTTGGAATGCTACATTAGAAAGAGAAATATTATACATAAAAGAAATACAGCTCTATCAACTTCAGGGCTCAGATAGAGGCCTTCTAGTATAATGACATCTTGAATTGTTAACTTTTTTAACGGTCCAGTTGTGAGATCAGTGACATTTTCCATTTATCCAAATTCATGAAAAAATAAGTTACTTTCAATAACCTAGGTGAGTGAGTCCGGGTTTGTTTTGAAATAGCCACAACCCGGCTAGGCAGTATCTGAAAAAACACTTCGTATTTTTTAAAGAGCAAATAACATAACGTGTCTTCTTGACAACAAGAGAATTTTTTTATTCAACATGTAGGCATTAACAATAATATGAACACTTATACACTTAATATAATGACTTTTATGACGCAAAAACAGCAGAAAAATTCAAGTTTCACATCTTATTTATTTTCAGATGATATGATGACATTAAGACACTTGGACCGTTTAAAACGAGAAACAGTATACGCTGTCGGGCAGAATGGCGAGATTCTCAAACAGAACCCTTTTGTTCGCCATTTTCTTTTACACCCAACGAAAAAAGTGGATACAGGCATATTTAGAAGAAAAAACCTGCTTAGAAGCATAGCACTAAAATTAAAAAAAATAAAGAAAAGATGGCGGTGATAATTCGTAAAATCTATTAACTTCACCATATTTTATGTCATCAAAACTATGTACAATCAATATCTAGGACAAAAAAATAAATTACAATACTCGCATACACACCCCGCTGATAACAAGCATTTTTCTTCTAAATCATCAGAGGGCATGTACGGAGTATCTCAATCTAGTAGTAATCTATATATTAAACTATAAATCTTAAGATGAGATGGTAACCCACACATACGGCTAGAATAGGTTAAGCTTGACTGGTAACCCTCAGTTTGTAACACAAACCAACCTCGATGAGCTGTACAGCTGAATAAATATGTATATATATATGTATATATTTTCTATCTTGTATTCACTTTTTGATAAGTTTTCTTCTTTCTGACTTAACCGACCGTCGCTTTACAAAACAGCTTATACTGGTTGGAGTATGTTTGGTCACACCCTCTGTCTTACGACCGTGTGTGTGTGTGTGTGTGTGTGTGTGTGTGTGTGTGTGTGTGTGTGTGTGTGTGTGTGTGTGTGTGTGTGTGTGTGTGTGTGTGTGTGCGCGCGCATGTGTGCGTGCGTGGTGCGTGCGTGTGTGTGTGTGTGTGTGTGTGTGTATGTGTGTGTGTGTGTGTGTGTGTGTGTGTGTGTGTGTGTGTGTGTGTGTGTGTGTGTGTGTGGTGTGTGTGTGTGTGTGTATATGTGTATGTGTGTATGTGTGTATGTGTATGTGTATGTGTATGTGTGTGTGTGTGTGTGTGTGTGTGTGTGTGTGTGTGTGTGTGTGTGTGTGTGTGTGTGTGTGTGTGTGTGTGTGTGCACGTGTGCGTGCGTGTGTGTATTTGTATGTGTGCGCGTGCATGCATGTGTGTGTATGTATGCGTGTATGTGTGTATTTATCAATATACATATATATATTTATATATATATATATATATATATATATATATATATATATATATATATATATATATATATATATATTTATATATATATATATATAGTATATGTATATATATATGTATAGTATACAAATATAGTATTTATATATATATATAGTATATAAGTATTCTATTAATTATGCTAATATATTTTAAATTTAACCGTCTAATATATATATTGAGTAATCGTACCCGTTATATTGTACTACTTTTCTATATGTTTTATATTACTAATATATAGGTTATATGAGTTCATACGTATGGAATATATATATATGATAGTATTCCACTATAGATATATAGTTAATAGTATATAATAACATAGTTATATTTAGTTGTATTATGTCTTATATTATAGTATTTTGTTTATTGCTTTAATATAATATAATGGTAGTTATGAATATTATTATTATTTTAGAAATTGCACATACCATGGGCGATGCGCGTTGTAATAGTATTGATAAATATCTATGCGTTGTGTATAATCGATCGGAACGGACATTCGTAATGTGTGGTGTGTATGAATATGCATTTTGCAATCCGAACTTTACAGCGGGGGGTCGTTGTGATTAGCAGTGAGACTTCACATGAGCACAGCACACTTCGTCTCAAGGGAGGGAGAGAAGCAGGCAAAAGCTGCTTGTGATTAAAGATCCCACCTGCATGACTTTCGATCATTTTAAAAATTCAAAACAGCACCATTTCGATTGTTCAGAGCAATTTTATTTGTAAAATATTCCTGTGCGTATTTCATTCTAAAAGGTTAGCCGAATCGATTAGCATCCTTGGAAACAGGATTGAGTAAAAAAACATATGGAATATTAGATTTGTTCTTTCGCTTTTTTTTAACTTTTGTGAACTTCCATTAGTTCCGACTTTTCGAACGATAATGTGAGTTTGGACTCATCGCTATTCTGCTGCTCTTCCCAGGTTCCATTGTCTACACGGGGAAGCTCAGGAGGAAAAAACAATATATAACACGCATAACATCAGATGACTCAGCGGCGGATGTTTTCCAGAGAGGAGACAGAAGGTAAACTTATCGAATTAATTTTATCGCGAAGCGATCTATTCAGACCAGCTATTAGTGGCGAGCGCGAACTTATATTCAGAAGATACTTATCTTATCATATTAACTAATTTAGGAATGAGAGAGAGGGAAGGTTAATAAAGGTCAATTAGAGATGGTAGAGAATGGAGGACGAGAAGCTGAAAATTACTTCTGCACAGGTCATCTGTTACATAGTTGAGTGGACTATGTGCATACATTCGTGGGGTCATCGCTAGATTCCTCACATTTACATAAGAATGCTAGGTCATTAAAATCCAAATGGATTGTTTGCCTGTTTAAAGCAATTATATAAGGATCATGTACGCTTGCCCCGGACATCTCTAATATTTTGGATTCGGATAGTCACTCTTGCGAAAAATCATTATCTTTTATTGTAATTACTTTGGAGATAACAGGATGTGTGTTGGGTGCCCGCATTTGCCTCAACATGTATTTATGGATTGCATGGAGTATACTGATTATAATATAAGCTTTATATCTCTCTATACGTTTGCAAAAACTTTATGGTTATCTCGCTCATGTTCATATATGGATACAGTTATCGCTTTGGATGTGACGCATGACTTCAAACAGGTCCACAAAGACTCCGATGAGGGTTCGCCCCACTACGTTCAAATTTGATTAGACCGATATACACTATTCAGACGGACGTGAAGGGTCGGAGGGCGAGGACCTTTCCAGACGAAACAGGGCTGGCTCAAGTCTTTCGGGGCATGAGCAGGGAGAGTAAGGCCGGAGGCGGGGGGTAAACGAAGGCTGGAGGGAGGTGGGCTGGTTCGCGATAAGACAGAATCTATTCCACAAGGTCGGTCGAACGGAGGTTGAGGACTGCGAGAGGCTCAAGAGCAGGACGTTCGTCTCTTCTTGGCTCGCACTTTTTCTTTGCTGGTTTGGCGAGGGCTGCGGGCCAAGGGAAGTGCGCGGGTGGGAGAGGAGGCCCTGGGGTACAGGGTTGGTAGGTGGAGGGACAATTGTTGTGGGGAGTGGTAGTGCCTCGTGTGGGGACTGGGAGGTGGGCAGATAACCGGAGCAAGCAATTCCAGTTCATCTGATCCTCGTGAGGTTGGTTTGCGAATTCAGTGGAGCACGTCAAGTTACATTGAAAAAAATGATGGATTACATCTGATTATCTATGACTACGGTAAATGCACTCATATACAATGAACTGAAATATAACACAGTATAAAGCGGCGTCATAAATACTCTCAGAATGACGCAGAACAGGCACAGTATTGAAGATTGGGTACACAATATTCGGGCTTGAGCATGGCACATGGAGTATTCAGTCAGCAGAGTTACGACGGGCGCCGGTATGGCTCTCTACGCAGTGCTTACCTGTTAAAAACTTGCACATCTAGGTAAAACTTAGTTCTAGCATGGGCTTTCATATGAGGAATTCTTTAGAGAGCTTCTGAACCAATCTTCTTAGCGTATTGACTCGCTCCAGCTCACGACAGCCAAAATAGGGCTGTCTAGTTGCTGTGGAAGCGTTGCAATCATTAATGAAACACAGTTGGCGCCCTAGTTTTAAAGCTCATCAGCTATAACACGGGCCAGAAAAATATACGCACTCAGTCATCGATGACTATAAAGTTATTCAATAATCATACGGATTCTGGTATATAGTGCCCTTTTGTAGGCAGGAATGCATCCTTTTTTTTCTCAGGGGATCGGTCAGCGCTTCAGGTACTTAAGATAAGCGTCGGCGCCTGGAGGAGGAAGTGGAACGAGAAGGGCCCAAGGAACATTATTGCAATAACAATCGTCTCCTTTTTTTTTGCACTATTCTTGGCCAATGTTGTTTTGAGTTCCACAGCACCATCGAGTACGTATGATTTGGAGATTCTAAATAGAATTCAGAGAGAGACGAGATCTTTCTTTGGCATCATTGCGTTCAAATAGGCTTTCTGTTTTTTGAGAAGGGAGGGAGGGGGTGCGATTCTGTATCACAGGTAACCTCCTGACATAAATGGGAGAATCAGCATAGCCGACAAGTTTGTGTGAGATCTCTTACGTAAGCCTAAGTGATACAGAATTCATTGCTTGAGGGTGTTTCGCTCTTGGGTGATGCTGGCGAAGAGAGTTCCTTGGACGCAATTCTGGTTCCCGGTTCTGCGACATTGGGATTCAAGGAGCCCAAATTATAAGAGTATTTATGTACAGGGTTTTGTACAATTACCTATGCACAAGGTAAGGCCGAAAATATTGTATTTCAGACTATTCTAAGTTGACTTAAAAGTAATTACAAAAATACGGAATCAAGCGCTTTACTGAGCTCAAAGTATAAACAATATTCTCATTACTCATCCTTCAAATCTTTTTTTTTCCAGTAAATCACAGAATGACTAGTTTGTCAAGGGCGTCCCACCGAACTGACAAGTCTCATATCATGCACACCAGAGCTTTCATACTCTCATGCCGACAAGGCCGAACAAACCGCCAGGGCCTTTCTTCTTATTACCGATTGTTGAAAATATAATGCATTCATACTCTCAATAAAATCTGTAAATATGAAGTGTGTCTGCACGTACGCTGCCCCTTCGTCACGTGACAACTACAATGCACTCTTACTTTTGTTTTTATTCTGTGGGCATGACTCCGCGGGGGAGTGTACAGCAGCCTCCTGCATGGGGTATGTTTACATGAGGAGCGTGGCCATTGAACAGCAGGCCTGGCTGGGCGTGGGCAGTGGGCAGCGTGACGCGGCGGGAAGGTACACGGGAATCTGGCGTCGTCGCCCTCTGCTTCTCCGGCAGGCCCGTGGCCACGTCAGCTCGACCAATGGGTCCCAGCTTCGTCAGGAGCCAAGCTCACAACACGACTTCGAGACGAAGATCGTTGAGCCTAATGGTTTTACAATCTTGAGACGTTTTTCGTTCTCTCGCCGATTCAGAAGGAAGGCTGGACACGAACATGTTCTCTATCAGCTGGGGCGCCGGGACCAGGTCCTCCAGCTTCAGGTAGAAGATCCTCTGCAGGCCCTGCACGGACAGCGACCGGAGCACCTGGAGACTCTCCGCAAGATGCGGGAGTAGTAGTTGAGGCTTCTTTTCTGGGGGTGGGGCGTCTGTATGTGTCGGGTGCCTGTCTCTTCAGCGAACGTCGATGATCCTTCAGATATCTGTCCATGCCCAACTCTTTTGGTTGTACGCCTTGAGCGTCTTGTCGGCGGCTCCCGTGTAAAGGAAGCGTGAACCAATAGGGGGGCATATCGTAGTCCGGACTCTCACAGGGCAGACACGGGTCTCTAGGCGGGGTTTATGTCTTCTTTGCATTTTAGTCTTAGTCTCTCCTTGCGGGCCGTCACGTATTTTCTTTGCGAAAACTTCTGAGTTTGTTGTTCGCCAACGGTCGTTGTTCTGCATTACTTCACTGTCGGGTGAGGGACTTGAAGTGTGCAGAGGGGAATAATCGATTCACGTGGTCCTCCATTTTTAAGTGTTTAGTTTTCGCCACAATGCGTTTGGCCGCCTCATCCTAGTTCTTCTCATCGTGCTCTCTCTCTCTCCTTCTCTCGTCCTCCGTCTCGTCTCTATACACTATTATATACCCTACATAATACTCATTAATTTATATATATATATATATAAATTATATATATATACTATATATATATATATTATATATCTGTGCCACAATAAGAGAAATCTCACACCCACACACTCTCATAGCCTTCCTCCTCACCTGTAATGATCGTCAGAGCGGAGAGGCAAGCAAATGCTGAAATATCCAATTCCATCGATTTTAGCGATGCTGAGAAATCCAAGATGCCTTGTAGCCACTCGCCGAAGGACCACTCACACTGGGACCTGTGCAACACTCGGCCGCTGTCGAAGACGAATTTTCGTGTCCTCCGGGGTTGTTCCTGAAGAAAGAAACAAACGAAAGGGGTTTCAATAGGCTGCACGAACACCTGTTGTACGCAAATTGTGTTGGAACGACGCCGGTGAGGGATTGTGATAATATATGGCGATGGTCAAATTGATACGATTATTAGTATTATCATTGATAGAGAGCATCGCGATATGAATACACATTTTTGAATAATTGTATACTATATACTAGAACAAATTGAAACAGATTATAATGCATTTCATCAGTGTCTACCAGATTGACTCTACGGCTTATCTATGGGGTGGCGACTCCCGATCTGTACCAGGTATCGGTACGAACGGACGCGAGTGAGAGTGAGATGGCACGTTGAGAATGGAGAAGAAGATGTTACTGAAGACGAGGATAGATAGATGAGAGAGGAGAGATGATGAATGTTAGAAGTATGAGGGAAGATGAAGAGCAGGGTGGAAGGGTCTTGTAGAGAAGTCTCGGTCTGAACTTGACAGGAAGATTACTGTAGAGGCATAACACTACTAATAAGACAAGTTAAGATCTAATAAAAAAAAAGTGTCCAAAAACAAAAAAGAGAGAAAGGGCGAGAAGAAAGCATGAGTAAAAGAACACAGAAAACCTGAAAAGAAAGAAAGAGAGAGAGGTAGAGAGAGGCGAGAGTTAGATTCCAATATGTAAAGTCGCCATCTTTTACTCCTACCATTGTGCGTGCGGAGTTTGACGTTTAGCCGTGGCCGTCAGCATTGTCCCAGCCAGCCGCCCCGAGCTCGTAGGGCCCTGGCTGACGGTGAAGAGATAGGTCTTCGGCTCATTGCTCGGCGTAGTGTACGCGTGGTGCCGGGGATCTTCTCGGCGAGTGGCGCGATGACTTCGATTCGCTCTGAAGCTGTCTAGTGAGTGTCTGCTTAGTTATTATGCGCAGCTGGCCTGGGGTGCTGAGGCAAATCGGTGTGGGCTCTTCACGTGGGTCGTGTAGGAGTCTGCCGCTCGCTTATTGTTTGTGGCATCTGTTCTGTTTGTATTTTTGCTGTATGTTTGTAGTTGGGTGTTTGAGTTACTCTTACCGTTTGTTGTGCGTTGGGTGTCTCAGTGCGGCCCTGGCTCTCATGTAGCGCCTTGTTGATTTCTATATTGTTTGTTTGGGGGCTGTATTTTGGTGTTGTGAGGGCTGGGGGTCTCTCGTGGGTGATATGTGGGTTTCTGGTTTTGTTTTCTGCTGGGTCTGGTCGCTCCTCTGGACGGGCCTATTTTCTCTAGTATTGAAGCTGTCGGTCCATCATCAGGTCTGGGGACCATCGCCCTCCACCAATACCATAAACTCGCATCTATTTGGAACGTACATGAGATATGAATATATCGGTTCAGCGGTCGCAGCTCATTGTCGAAGGGGGCAGTTATTTGTCGCGCTGAGACAGATCGTGTTGTGGCGTGTTTTCTGGTGAACGTGTTCGCTGTGTGATAGTAAGACCTTTGCAACGTAGTCACTCTCTGCGAGTAGTTAACGATATAACGCCATTTTAGTGGCTGATCAGGACAGCACGTGTCACCCACACGACGGCCAAGACAGTCTGTGAATTTGGCAGACTGTGGCTTTTGATCGGGAAGGCGGGGCGCCCGGACGCCATGGAGGGGCAGGTGCGAGCGCATCAGCGACGGGAGTCCATGTGCTCCCCTGCCCCCTTGCGGCTCAGGAAGGGCATGGGGGGCGTGCTCGAGGTGGAGGCGCCGCCCATCTCCGGGTAGTGGTGGGACGTGGAGGGACGCATGTACTGGTCTGGATGGAGGGGCTGGAGAGCGTCGTAGGTGGGGGCGCTGGGGTAGAAGTCGCCGCTGAACGTCTTGGCGGGGCCGGAGTAGCCGTGTGTGACGGGAACGGAAGGACTGGGGTAGGGCGCGGGCCGGGCGTACACCTGGGGTGAATGGGCGTAGGCCTCGAAGGGGCCTGTGCTCTGTTGCTGCTGCTGCTGTTGTTTGTGCTGTTGTTGCTGCTGCTGCTTGGTCGCCTGTGTGTTCAAACTGGCTTGCTGCTGTAGCTGTTGCTGCTGCTGGTGCTGCGGGGAAGCCTGAGGGAAAGCCTGGTGCGCCGGCGGGGGCTGCGGGTACTCCACGGGCCGCCCGTTGTCGGTCTTGAAGGTGAACACATCAGCGTCCAGCGGTCTGTACCGCGGAGAGTAAGTTTCCTGGAAGCTTGGCAGAGCTGCAGCCGCGGCCGCTGCGGACGAGGCTGCGGTGACTGCGGTGTGACCTGGCGATCCGGGAGGGGGCGTCCCGAAGACGGTGGCTGATTGACGGCTTGAGGTCCTCGAGGGGGGCGGCGCCCAGCAGGTAGTCGGTCTGGAAGACATCGGTGAAGGAGGCTTCATGCCGCCTCGCCGTAGCTCGGCGCCGGCGTGGCTGTGAACGCTGAGCTTATCTTGAACTCCTCGCTGGTGGTGTTCCGCTGAGGGAGTCATCTCCGAAGGTGGACGCCAAGCCGTAGGACGCCGAGGGCTTCAGCCCGCTCGGGTGGAGAAGGGATTGCTGCGGGAGAAGAAAGGCCGGTTAGTGTGCTCAACTCGAACGGCTGCAGCCACACAGACACGCTCACGCATCACACACACTCACTCACACACACATATGTCCGAACAGATCATGCTCCAGCATGCACATACATCGACAAAGAAAGAGAAGAGGGTGCGAACAAGAGAGCAGACCGAGCAGACTAACAGCGGCAGCAGCAGCAGCAGCAGTAGCAGCAGCATCTGCCATGCAGTGTGCGGTTGCGGCATGAGATAAACCACAGCGACCACGAGCGTAACGCGGCGCTACCGGTGGTGTCCAGCTACACTGTGGCCGCAGGGCAGTGGGTGCTGGCGGGTGCGTACCGGCTCTGGCGACGGTGCGGCGGCGCTCAGCCCGGCGCGCCCCTCGGAGTCGAGGCTGGCGGGCGGGGCCCCGGGGGCGCGCGGGCGACTCGGCGGACGTTATGCCAGCGCGTAGACGAATGGAACGCACGAGCGGCGTGGCGCCGGCGAGGCCGACGGGAGGCAGGGCAGTCGGCCTGAGATTCCAACGGATGAAGAGGTTTGAGTCTTTGGTGGTCGCAGTATTCGCGGATGCTCTCGAGCGCGGGCTTAGCGAGTTGTTCTGCATGTAGTCGTGAGAGGGGGGTGAGGGTCTGATCCATGGCATGGTGGTTTCGGCTTGTCTCTCATAGTAACACCGTTCTGGTAGTTGTTGAGAGAGTCGTGAGATGACTCGTATAAATATTCCGGCTCACCTGGGGTTCTGAGATGTGTGTGACGGGCGTGGGCGTGGGCGGACTACATGAGACACATTCGTCTAGTAGCCAGCGAAGCGCGGGGACGCCTAGACGCGGGACGGCGGGAGCAGCTCCATAACACCGACCACGTCCTGCACGGCGACACACTCTTAATTTCTCGGGCTTTATCCTGTATAAATGGCTGCGATCAACGAGACTTCGTGCTGTGTGCCGTGATCCGAAAAGGGTATGAGACAGGGGTGTTTGGATTATATTGGCTGTTGTTATAGATATGTTTAATATTAGTTATCCTGTATAGCTTACTTATAGTGTTTTAGGATGGTATGGATCGGATGATGGTTTGGATACGTTGGACTGTTGTGTGGAAGGACTTAAGATATTGTTGGCTTTGATCTTATATTCTCTTCAAGAACTCTTCTAAAATTAGAATCTATGTAAGGTATATTTTTCTCAGCATTATTTCTCAAATAAGTAATCGAATAAGATATGAAGAAGTCTTTCTATGTGACAATGGTTGGTTGCGGTCGCGGGAGAGTGGGTTGTTCGAGGCTCGCGGTTGTACTAGTGCTGTCTAGTGGTGCCACGGCAACTCCCTCGGTGTGCAGGGCCATGCGGGCTCGCGGACACCCACTACGCCCATAGGCACTCCTCGAATCTCATCGCTCACTCCTCTACATTCTACTGAGAATAATATCTGTTATTTCTGAAATTGTTTCTTTGTCCTTTTATTCTCCCTTACTCCGTTCTCCGCTTTCTCGCTTTTTGCTCTCGTGCGTACGATTACGGGAGATATATGTATTTTTTAAAGGCAAACTGGTGATTTTCCTTTCCGAACTTAGTCTTATTTTTCCAAAAGTGTCGGGAATGTGAACACTGTGTTTTGAAGTTCAAATTCCTTAGAAATGTGTTACAAGAGAAAGAGTGTTCTCTGTAATCGTATCATCAGTTTTATATCTAGCCGAAAATTTTATCTCTTTTATGTAGAAATGTTATTTTATGCCTGACTTGCGAGACGGAAAGTGTTTTTTTTGAATTTTTTAAAACCTCCGCAAACTAAAATCCGTTAAAAGCGAGCTGGTTCATTTGTTGTTTTTTGTGTGAGTCGCGACAACAATGCTGCCTGTAGACGAAGGAAAGAGCCCGGCGAGAGAGGAAAGGCCGCCGAGACACAATGCTTTTAGTCTGAAGTATTTTTCGTGCTGTAGATCTGCGCTTTTGCCTCGGCGGGTGGGCTGTGGTAGATGCTGAAATCATGCTGAAAGGGAGAATTCTGCAAGGCAATTCTTACAGGGTGGCATTCGAGGCCGAAGCATTTTATTCTAAAACAATTTGTTTCACCGAAGGAGCACGTGTGGCGCTCCGCCGCCACGGCGGACGTTGGCCCGTATCTTATCTCCTGTGGCTTGGCCTGACGTATCCTGGACGATAAGCCGCACAGCATGGAGGTCGCCAGCTCACCCTCGCCAGCAGGAGAACAGCGAGTCACTAGTCAGTGGAAATGGCGCCCCATTACGTCACTCCCAGAGGGCGCTGTGCTGTTATGCCCAGCCAACCCAGCCTTCTTCCAGCAAGCGCTGCCAGCTGGGGGCAGTCGTTGGCTGGGTTTCATCGGAACAGCACTGAGCTCCGAGCTCTTGCCAGGCTTCGGGTCTTGGGCCTCGCGCTGGCCTCAAGCTCCAGGTAGTGCCCCGTTACCAGATGGAGTGCCGCCCGCCTCCGCAAGTGCCCCAGCTGGTTCGCACACGCGGGCCTCGGCTCTGCCCACGCCCCGGCCCTGTGAAACCTCTCCCAGCTGTTTCTAGTCACCAGCCCGTTTACCAGCTCACGCCATGTCCGCGGAGCATCGCCTGAATGGATTATGTGTCACGGAGCCTCGCCACTCGGCCGCGAGGGAGAGAGGGACTCGCTTCGGATTCCGAGATGAGATAAGTGAGGTGAGTTTGCGGGTGATGAGGGAGAGAGAGAGGGAGAGGAGGGCAACGCAGGGGTTATCACGTCGGGGGACTCGATCCGAATTCTGTAACGAATTCGGATCCCGAGACCGTCCGCGAGAGTAGGAGTCGGAGTCGGAGTGCCTCTCTTTTTCATCCTCGAACCGGGCAGAGGAGATCGAAGTTGTTTGGACACGGAGAGGAAATTATATTGGCAATCGGCGAGAGGAATTAATGCTTTGTGAAATGAGATAAAGCGTGTCTGTTTGCCACCACTCTCATTTTTCATCTCTCTCTCTCTCTCTCTCTCTCTCTCTCTCTCTCTCTCTCTCTCTCCTCTCTCTCTCTCTCTCTCTACTCTCTCTCTCTCTCTCTCTCCTCTCTCTCTCTCCTCTCTCTTCTTCTCTCTCTCTCTCCTCTTCTCTCTCTTCTCTCTCTCTCTCTCTCTCTCTCCTCTCTCTCTCTCTCTCTCTCTCTCTCTCTCTCTCTCTCTCTTCTCTCTCTCTCTCTCTCTTCTCTCCTCTCTCTCTCTCTCTCTCTCTCTCTCTCTCTCTCTCTCTCTCTCTCTCTCTCTCTCTCTCTCTCTCTCTCTGCTCTTCTCTCTCTTCTTCTCTCCCCTTCTCGCTTTTCTCTCCTCTCTCTCTCCTCCTCTCCTCTCTTCCTCCCTCCCTCCTCCTGCGTGCTCATTTGTCTTATTCTTCCCAGCTCTCTTTATTAACTCTTTGCTTTGTACACTCTCGTGCGTTTTGATAGCAGTAAACGATGTTATCTTTATGATGTAATGCTACCAATCTTGTATTACATACCTCCCACCTCTATCTCTCCACTCTCTCGCCCGCTCTCTCTCTCTCTCTCTCTCTCTCTCTCTCTCTCTCTCTCTCTCTCTCTCTCTCTCTCTCTCTCTCTCTCTCTCTCTCTCTCTCTCTCTCTCTCTCTCTCCTCTCTCTCTCCTTCTCTCTCTCTCTCTCTCTCTCTTCTTATCTCCCTTCCTCAGCTCCACCCAAGCATTACAGACTTTCTCCCCGATCTCCCCTCTGTTCGGTCGTCCCCTCAGAGGCAGCATGCACTTACACCCCTCTTTCACCCCTCTTTCTTTCCCGCCTGACTCGCCCTCGCACCGCCATTCTTGTGCAACTTACGCACCGTTGCACTTCCCCTTATCTACTTTCGTCCGCCTGCAGGCCCTCTTGTTTAATTACATGCTTTAGTAGCGCCGCTCATGTGCTCTCCTCCACAGTCCATCGCCACAACAAGTCCTAAACGCAGCTCACAGTGTCTTCAGGATGGCCCTTCCCTCCGTCTCTCTCCCCCTCTCTATCTTCATCCCCTCCCCCTCAGTAGCACTTTCCCTCCCCTGTTCCTCCCCCCACTACCCCTCGTCTCTCCCTCCCCCTCTGTAGCACTCAGTCCCTCCTCCTCCCCCCACTACCCCTCGTCCCCCCCCCCTCTGTAGCACTTCAGTCCCTCCTCCTCCTCCTTCCCCCCACTACCCCTCTTCTCCCCCCCTTCCCCCCATCTTCCATGCTTCTTATACCGCCACCGCCCCGTCTAGGCACCAGTAGAGACGACGGCGGCCGGGATGTGCCTTCGTTGTTGTGCTTCGACCGAGATGTGTGGCCACAGAATAAGAAGAAAGAAGAAGAGGAGGTTTTAAAAGAGGAGGAGGAATAGAAGGAAAAAAAAGAAAAAAAAAGGAAGAGGAGGAGGAGGAGGAAGACTAGGGGTGAGAAGACGGCGGGGTGATAGTCACAACCAATTACTCCGGCGACCCACTTAGATCAATTGCGGAAAAACAGTAAGTGGACAAGAATTTCGGGGTCTCGTTTTGTGAGAGAGACTCCGAGTTTGTGTTGTGTTTTTTTTTTTTTTTTTTCTTTTTTGAGCGATGGAGAGTTGATATTTTTGCTCCCGTTATTTTTTTTCCTCCGGGGCTCTCATTCTAGAAAATACATTGTGCATTGAGACTCTATAGGCGTATATATTTTTCAACTAGAATCGTGTTGTGTGTTTTTTTTGTGTATTGGCTGGATTTGTGATCGTCAGTAAACCGTAGCGTGGTTGATTAAGTGCGTAATTACGTGCATAATTACACATATATACACGTGGTACACATGCTACATGTACATATCGCTCATAACACTGAATATTCTTTTATGATTGGCCTCACACACACACACATTATACACAGGCGCCTAACACACACCACACATCACACACACAACACACACACCACACACACACACACACACACACACACAACACACACCGACACACACACACACACACACACACACACACACACACACACATTAATGCTGTAGACCACACAACACCATACATATACAATGTGTAGACATACACACATACACATGTTACATACACAATATGCACACAACACACACATATCCATCACACACCACACACACACAACACACAAGCACACACAACACACAACCACACAACACACACACACACACACACCCACAACACACCACACCACAAACACACATCAGACACCACACACACACACACACACAGCACACAACACACACACACACACACACACACACACACACACACACACACACACACACACACACACACTCTATCCGCGGTTGAAATGGAAGCGACATCTCTCATCAGCCCAAGCAAGTGATTTCCCAAATAGCCAGACCTTGTAATCTTGCTTCATTTCTAACTAGCGGTTTCAGGCAGACTGGCGAAATGGCTCTAACTAATTATTTTAAACTGGAGAGAGAGAGAGGGACGGGCGGAGAGGAAGAGAGGGGGGGAAGGAGAGGAGAGAAGGGAGAGGGAAGGAGCGAGCGACTGGAGAGGTGTGGGAGCGAAGGGGGAGAGGAAGGAGGGGGAGGCGAGGGAGGCGACCTGAGAGAGGGAGCGGGACGGGCGAGGGGTGAAGAGGGACAGAGGAGGGCGGAGGAGGGGAAGGGGAAAGAGATAGAGAGAGACGAGAAAGACGAGAAAGAGAGGAGCAGGATGAGAGAGGAGGGGTGGTTTAACAAAAAGAGTGAATAATAATGACTCATCACGCGCTCATATAATCGAACCTAATCAGATTACTCTCCCACGTAAGTAGTCAGTATGTAACATATCGAAGACCTAGGTGCCCGTCCTCATTATCCCATCACTCGTCATCGTGGGTAGTAAGCATAACAAGTGAGGCAGGCGAGAGATGCGAAGCAGGAGAGGGTTTCATGACGAGACCACCCCGCACACTATTTTGGCCGAAGGGCGGTGGCGGAGGGAGAGGGGAGTGTGGGGGATGCTTGGCGGGGGGCGGGGAAGAGGATCCGGGGCGGAAAGTCGAGCAACGGAGGTATCAAAGGGGCAGGGGGTGAGTGGGGCGCGGGGGAAGTCGGTTCGGGAGTCAGTAGTGGCTATAAGGGTGATGGGAATAGGCAGAATGTTCACAAAATACACAGCGAAGCGGAGTGGGTAGATAGTGGGTGTGAAAAGGGTAAGGTTTGCAGTGGGTAAGAGCTATGGTGGGTGGTTTAGTGGTGAGAGTGGAGGGGGATGTTATAGGGTAATTGCGCACGATGGGTTGGGAGTGCGTTGAATTAAGGAGGGGAACGCGTAAAGATCAGGGAAGTACTCCCAGCTTTTCTGCTCTTCAGTCTTGATCCTATTTTACTTTAGCTGCAACATTGAACTTGTCTGCAACGTTTAATTCAATTACTTTTTGGGAAGATAGTAGTGTTATGTATGTGATTAGGAGGGACGGAGTAGGGGAGATTCGGTGGAGTATAGGCTAAGTGTCAATTTATGGGATATTGCTGAGGCCGAGCTGATGTCCGCACCTCGGTCTTTCCAGCAACACTCTGCTTTATATTCACGCGGAGTGCTTCTTTTCATAAGGGTATCGCGATTCACGGGTTACCTGGCAGAGAGTTGATTCTTGTGCGGAACATTTCTCAAATACGAAGTTTGCGTGATTTAATCGTTCGTGTGCTTAAGGATCCCTAGCCTGTGCTGCGCGGTTGGCTCGCGGAATGGACGAGCGGTAATTTAACTGAAACTGCGGCGCGAGCCCAGTCTGAGTAGTGCAGAGGCGGGCTCATGCGTTACTTTTGGGTACCGATGTTTGGTGTCCTCTATTAATCTAAGCTTGTTCTTTCATATCTTCATCTTCATGACCAGATGTGGCAAATACTAATAATTTCTTCTTTCTCTTCTCTTCATCATCAATCATTCCTTTCTTATCCTATCTTCTCTTACTCTCTTCCTGCTTTCTCTTTCTTACTCATTCTCTGTATGCCCAGTCTCTTCCTTCTCTCTGCTTCTCTCTCAGCCAATCCTGTTCGTCTCACGGTTCTCTTTCGTAATCTATATTTTCTCTTCTCCTTCTCTTCTTTTCTTCTCCTTCTCTTCTCTTTCTCTTCTCTCTTCCTCTCTCTTTTCTCTTCTCTTCCTCTCTTCTCTTCTCTTCTCTCTCTCTCTTCTTCCCTTCTTCTCTTTCTCTCTCTTCCTCTTCTCTTCTTCTCTTCTCTTCTCTTCTCTCCTTCTCTCTCCTCTCCTCTCTCTCTCTCCTCTCCTTCCTCTCCTCTCCTTCTTCTCTTCTCTTCTCTTCTCTTTTCTTCTCTCTTCCCTTTCTCTCTCACTCATTCTACCAGAAACATTACGATTTTTTTCAATACATGTATATATTATCTACCTCAGTAGTATGTAAGTATTTTGATAATCTATGTATGTCCGCCATTTTTAGAAATTCTCTCTGATATTCGCACCATATTTCTGGTTTGTCTACTGTCGCTTTTCTAACGATCGAATCTCTATCTCGCGGAATTTCGCTTGAAAACGAAATAGATTGCGGGAATGAATATCACAGACAGGAATATCCTTGAAATATCAAGTTAACATAACAACGTTGATGCATTCCGTACCCAGCGAGTGATCCGTGAAAGCAAAAAGGGGGGAAATTTTGGAAAAGAAAACGAGGAGAAGAGAGAGAGAGAGAGGAGAGAGAGAGAGAGGAGAGGAGAGAGAGAGAGAGAGAGAGAGAGAGGAGAGAGAGAGAGAGAGAGAGGAGAGAGAGGGGGATGGGGGAAGAGAGGGAAGGAAGAGAGAAGGGGAAAAGGAGAGAGAGATTGAGAGAGAAAAATAAAAAGTGGGGTGGGGAGGAGGAAGAGAAGAGAGAAGAGAGAGAGGAAGAAAATGTGTCCGGGTTTTCAGAGACAAACATAATATGCAAATTAGGGTGACGGAAGGAGCTGTAGCCGTGCATTAGACCTCGTGGGTTATATCTCTCGCTCCCGGAATATTTACGAGAAGAAACCAATCTTCCTCAAGGTGTGTGACTTCCCCATTGAGGGCTGGGGAACAGGCGTGGCTGGAATACGCTTAAAGATCTACTCCTCCCCACCTCCCTTGCTCTCCCCCCTACTCCGCCCTCCTCCCTTCGCTCTCTTAATACTTCTTTCTTCCTTCTTCCCTCCTTTGTCGCTCCTATTACTTCTTTTCTCTTCTCCTTCCTTCCTTTCGCTCCCTTTTACTACTTCTTTCTTCTTCTCCTCCCTCCCTTCTCTTACTACTTCTTTTCTTCCTTCTTCCTCTTTCTCTCCTACTACTTCTCTTTCTTCTCCTTCCTCCCTTCTCCATGTCTAATCTTGCTCCCTCCTTCCTCTCTCTCTCGTACGCCAAACCTTCCTCCTCTGCCATTCCATCTTTCTTTCCTTCTCCCGCCTTCCTCCTCCCTCTTTTTATCCCCTCTCCATCGTCCTCCTCTCTCCTCCTCCCTCTCCCTCACCTCCATTTTTATATCCTCGCCATTCCTTTCCCATCCTTCCTCACTCCCTCCTTCATTTCCCCATCACGCCTTCACCCCTCCTTCTCTCCCCATCTCTCTACCCCTCCCTCCCCCGTTCTCCCTTCCGTACCTCCCCCCATCACTCCTCCCCCAAACCCATTCCCTTCCCTCCCCCCCCATTCTTCCCTCTCCTCACCCCAGTTTCTGCTATTCTTATGATTCTTCCATTGGAGTTGCGGTTTAAGACGTTCATAATTCTTTTTAAATGGTTATCCAATACTCCCCCCCATTCGCCGTGAAATACTCGGCCGGTATTATTGTTGTCTGTTACGGGCTGGCTGAGTCGTTCGCCTGTGAAGGTGGGGAGGAGAACAAGATAGAGGGAGGGAAGGAGGAAGGAGAAGGCAGGGAGGGAAGAGGGGAAGGAGAAAGGCATGGAGGGAAGGAGGGAGGGAAGTAGAGATAGAAGGAGAGAGGGTGGGAGGGAAGAGAGGACGGAGGGAGGGAGGGAAGGAGAGAGGCAACCAAGGAGAAGGGGATGGAGGGAGATGGGGAAAGGCTGAGAGAAGAAAGAGAGAGAAGTGGAAAGCTAAAGAGAGAAAGAAAAAAAGAAAAAATAGTGTAATGCAAGGAAAAGTGAGAGAGAGAGAAAACGTGACTGGAAAGAACGAAAAAAGAAAAAAGACAGACAGCGAAACAGAGAAACAAAATCAAGGAAAGGAAATAAAAAGAGGAGGAGGGGGAGGAAGGAGGGAGCTAGGAGGGAGGCGATGATGGGGGAAAGACGAGAACTGTCGCGATGCTGTCCTCACGATGGGAATAAGGGGAGGTCTTATTGCGATTGTCGGCTTGTGATGGGCGGCGGCAGGGAGGGGGGGGACGGAGGGAGGGAGGAGGAGGAGGAGAGGAAGGAGTGGAGAAAAGATGAGAGGAGAAACAGAAGAGTAGGAGGAGGAGGAGTAGAGAGAAAGAGAGAAGAGAGGAGGAAGAGAGGAGTAGGAGAAAGAGAAGAAGAGTAGGAGAAAGCAGAAAGAAGAGGAAGAGGAAGGGGGAGGAGGAGGGAGTTAGTGGTAAATGGGAAGGAGAAGGTAGGGAAGACAGGAGGGAAAGGGAGAGGAGTTGGCAATTGACAAGGCGAAAGGAGAAGACGGAGGAGAGGAGGATAAGGGATCGGAATAAAGGAAAGGGATTGAAAGAAGGGAAAGAGGAGAGCCCAGATGATTATGATCAAGGAAGAGAAATAGAGAGTAAAAGATAAGGAACGGGGACGTGGAAGGGATAAAGAAAAGAGAACCAAGTGACAAAGGAAGGGAGAGAGGAGAAGCAAAATGAAAGAAGGAAGGCATTGAAGGAGGAGCAATGGCGCGGGGGGTGGGGGTGGGGGTGGAGTAGGGAGCGGAGTTTGGGGAGTAGAATGTGGTCGTAACTGTGGTGGTAGTGGTCGTGCTGGGACTAGTGCTGGTGTTAATGGCCTTGCTGATGCTTGTGATGCAGGTGTCAGGGGCAGTGAGCGCCACAGAGGTGTTGGCAGCGGGGGAGGGTGTCAGCTGTGGGCAGGCCAGGCTGGATCGTTGTCATTGATATATACATATATATATATATTTTTATCAATATCATTACTATTATCATTATTACTACCATTGTTATTGGATCGTTGTCATCGACATATATATTTTTAATAAATTTTATTACTATTATTGTTATCATTGTTATTAGTGTTGTTATTACTATCGTGGTTTTCCTGTGTGTTTGCTTAATGATGGTTTGTATTAAAATTCATCTAATTGAATTTTTCAAACTGTTGTATTTTTTATTTTATAATTGTTACAATATTATTAATTGATATGATCCAACCATATTCAGTCACCACCTCTGGCTCTCTCTCTCTCTCTCTCTCTCTCTCTCTCTCTCTCTCTCTCTCTCTCTCTCTCTCTCTCTCTCTCTCTCTCTCTCTCTCTCTCTCTCTCTCTCTCTCTCTGTTCGTGTGTGTGTGTGTGTGTGTGTGTGTGTGTGTGGTGTGTGTGTGTGGTGTATCTCTCCCTTCTCCCTCTACATCTCCCTTTTCCTCTACCTCCCTTCTGTCCCTTCCCTCTGCTCTTCCTCACTCTCCACCTTTCCCATGCCCCCTCCTCCTCCCCCCTTCCCCATTTCCCCCTTCCCCTTCCCCTCCTTGTCCTTTGATATACCTGGCCCATCCATCTTCATTTATCATCAGTTCGTCATGTTTTTTGTTTTCATTTTTTTTCTCTCTCTTTTGGTAAATATTTTGTTACGGGTTTGGTTGCCATTTTTTAGGTGAAAGATTTTTTTCTCTTGTAACAGGAAGTTTTTTTTTTGGGGGGGGGGGGAGGGGAGGGGGTGTTGATGATCGCCAATCGTTATTGCTATTAATATTTACTTTCATATATATTTTCATCGCGTTCATACGATGTAGTGTGTTTTCTCAATCTCCCTCTTCTTCCTCTTCTTTTTTTTACTGCTTCCTCAACACAATTATCATTCCCGCCTTCCCCTCCTTTCAACACCATCCCCCCCACCCCACCCCCGAACGATGCTGGGCTGTGATTGGCTAAGGCGTCGCCCAATTCACACGTGAGGCGCTGGTCAAGGAGTACACGAGCTTCTTCAAGGATATTTCGGTTGAAATGGACTTGTATTGTCTGTCTGTTTTTTTTTTTCATTCTATGACTCGTTTATTTTTTTCCTTTTCTTTCGTTTCTTTCTTTCTCTGTATCGTTGTGTTTCTTTCGTTCTCTATCTCTCTGTTTTGATCTTTGATTCTCTCTTTTTCAATCTTTCTTCTCTCTCTCCTCCCTCCCTCCCTCCCTCCCTCCCCCCTCTCCCCCCCTCCCCCTTCCCCCTCTCTCCCTCCCTTCCTTCCCTCCCTCTCCCTCTCTCCCTCTCCTTCTCCCTCTCCAGTATCTCTCTCGCTCCGTGGCGCACACTCACTACGGCGTGGGGTGTCAGAGTGGCCCAACGTTGGCAAAGGTGAGGCCAGGTAACAGTGCCTCTTGATAGCAAGGAGGGAGGAGGAGGAGAGGAGGAGGAGGAGGAGGAGGGAGGAGGAGGAGGAGGAGGAGGAGGAGGAGGAGGAGGAGGAGGAGGAAGCGGAGGCGGAGGGGAAACCGAATACTAAAGGGAGAAGGATAGAAAGTGAGGGAATGAGGGAGAAAGAGAGCGACATGAGGTGCGGGGTGACATGACGAAGGAGACCGGGGCCGGGGCGCGCGCATACACACACACACAGCGAAAGGGAGAAATGGATAGGGAAGCAATAGGGGAGAAGGATATAAGCAGGAGGAGCGTGAGGGGAGAGCGAGTGGTGGGGACCCAGAGCGAGGGGAGAGGTTGAGGAGGGTGGCAGGCGAGAGGGAGGTGGGGAGGGGCAGGGGAGAGGGAGGAGGAGGAGGAGATGGGGAGAGGAGAGGAGGGGAGAGAGGAGGAGGAGGAGGGAAGGGGGAGAGGGGAGAGAGGAGGAGAGGGGAAGGGGAGAGGGGAGAGAAGAGGAGGAGGGGGAAGGAGGAGGAGGGCGAGGTAGACAGCGGCGGACATCGCTCAGAGCCACGACATCAGGCCCGACTTGCCGAACGCCTCCACGCGACTCATTATCTCGTGGTCTTATCGGCGCACTCACGTCACCACGGCGTCGGCCCGCGGTGCCCCCGTGGAACCGGCACGTAATTAATGCTAATGATCCATATCCAGGCCGGAATGGCGACGGCGGAGGGACTGGGACTCGAAAAAAGGGGAGGAGAGTGAGTGTGTGGGTTCCCTCTGGAGGCAACGAGGGCGGGTTTTGAGGGTCTTCTTCTCCTCCCTCTCCCTCTCTCTCTCTCTCTCTCTCTCTCTCTCTCTCTCGTCTCTCTCTCTCTCTCTCTCTCTCTCTCTCTCTCTCTCTCTCTCTCTCTCTCTCGCTCTCTCTCTCTCTCTCTCTCTCTCTCTCTCTCTCTCTCTCTCTTCTCTCTCTCTCTCTCTCTCTCTCCTCTCTCTCTCGCTCTCTCTCTCTCTCTCTCTCTCTCGCTCTCGCTCTCGCTTCTCGCTCTCGCTCTCGCTCTCTCTCTCTCTCTCTCTCTCTCTCTCTCTCTCTCTCTCTCTCTCTCTCTCTCTCTCTCTCTCTCTCTCAGATGTTTATCCCTCTCCATTCCCTTCATTCCGCCCTTATCTCTCTTGTTTACATCATCTTACTCTTGTTTTCTCAGTTTCTTTCTCTATTGTCTCACGCCGGTCACTTATCTGCTCCTCTTTCCCTGCTCATCCTCTCTTTTTCTTGTTCTTTTCTCCCTCTCTTCCTCCTCTTCTGCCTCCCTTTTCCCCCTTTGAAATACCTCTCTTTCATATCACCTCTTCTCCTCTCGCTCTTTCTTAGTCTCCCCTTCCTGTTATTTTCTTCCTCTCTGTCTCCTTTCACCTCACCCTCTTTCTACACCCTCTTACCCTTTTCTTTCCTCACGTTCTCCTTCTCTTTCTGCCCTTTCCTCCTTCATTCTCCTCCTCTTATTATCTCCTTCCATCACTCACTCCATCCCTCGTCCTTCTTATTCTTTTCCTACCCTTCCTATCGCTTCCTATCTTGTCCCTTCCATTCCTTTCCCTTCTTATCCTTTCAGTTCCCATCCTATCATCTCTCCCTCCTCCCCTCCCTCCCTCCTTTCCTCTCTCTCCCTCCCAAAACCCTCCCCCACTCTCTCTCTCTATTTCTCATTCTCTTCTCTCTCCCTCTCTCCTTTCCCGCATTTCCATCTCCTTCCTCTGTCCTTTCGCACCGCCTTCCCACGGGGCGATGTCTCCCCGCCTCTCCACCGCCGCGAGACCAGATCCCCTCCTCCTACCCAGGGGTCACATCCTACATCCTACTTACTAGCCAATGGGCCCTTCCCAGCGACTCCAAGGGGATCCTGTTCACACCTGCCACTGGATGGACCCCCTCTCCCCTCTCCTGCTCTCACCCCCTCGTCCCTCGCCAGCTCCCCCTACTCATCCCCCGGTCACTGTACTCTTCTCTCCCCTCCTCCTTCCTCTACCCCTCCCCCCCCTCCCCGTACTATCCCCTCTCCCCTCAGTCTAGGACGCTGTTGTTCGGGAGTCCCGCGCCATGCCTGCCGAGCGGAGGAAACCGTGCTCGAGGAAAAACTCTTGCCTCGGGTGTAGGATCTCCCATGATCTCCCATGAGGATCTCCCATGAGGATCTCCCGATCTCCCATGAGGATCTCCTCGAGGATCCCCCCAACTGCCGAAGGTATCCTGCCCCCCCCCATCCCCCACCCCGACCCCCCTTCTTCCATGAGCTTGGCTTGGTTAGGATTCGCTCAGCTGACTGGCTTGAGTTGAGTCGTGTGGCTCGTCGTCCAGCCTCGTCGTGTGGTTCGGTGGCGGGCCGACTCGCTGCCGGCTCCTCGTGCTGTGCTCCATGCCATCTCGTTCTTGGTCTCTCTCTCTCTTTTCGCTTCTCTCTCTCTTGTTTCTTGATTCTTGACTTTTCTCTATTCTCTCTTGACTCTTCTTTCTTCTCTCTTCTCTCTCTCCTCTCTCTCTCTCTCTCTCTCTCTCTCTCTCTCTCTCTCTCTCTCTCTCTCTCTCTCTCTCTCTCTCTCTTCTCTCTCTCTCTCTCTCTCTCTCTCGTTCTTTCGTTTTCGGTCTTGTTGAATATCCCAGTCCTCTGTCGACTTCTTTCATTTATCCCTTTTTCTTGTCATCCGTTGTCTCTTCATCTTTTTTATTCTTCTCGCGCCTCCTTGCCCCTCCTCCTCGCCTCTCCTTCTCCCTTTCCAGATTCTTCCCTTTTCCTCTCCCCTCATTGTGTGTCCTCCTTTCTATTCGTGGATCCCTCCGCTGTGTAGTCGCATCCCCTCTCCATCTCCCCTTTCCTCTTCCTCTTCCTCTTCTTGTGTGTTTGTGTCTGAGTGCACGCCCCTCCTCCGACTCCTCTTCCTTCTCCTCCTCCTACCCGTCTCCTCCTACGCCCAGCCTTTACCTTCTCCTTCTCTTCTTCCTCCTCTTCTTTCTCCTCCTCCTCCTCCTACCTTTCTTTTCCTCCTCCTCCTCTGCCCAGCCTTCTCTTCCTCCTCCTCCTCCTCATCATCATCATCATCATCATCATCATCATCATCATCATCATCATCCTTCTCCTCCTCTTCCTACTTTCTGACCCCCCCCCCCCCTTTGTATGCTAACCCCGAAAAGGAAGGGTTTTGCTTCGCCCCCTTATCCCTTCTCTCCTCTTCTCTTTCTCTTAACACCTGCATCGATTCTCCCAATTCCTTTCTTCCCCAATCTCTTCCTCTCTCTCACTCCCATTTCCCTTTTAACTCCCCTTCCCATCACCCCCCCCCCTATTCTTCCCTCTCTCCTCACCCTTATCTTTCTCGCCCCCTCTCTTCCTCTATCCTCCTTTTCCCTTTACCTTTACCTCAGTTCCGTCTCTTCCTTCCCTTCCCTTTAACTACCCTCCTCAACTCCTCTTCTCCCCTTCCTTTCCCTTAAATACCCCCCCCCTACCCCTCACTCCTCCTCTCTGCTTTCCTCTCCCTCCCCTCTCCTCTCACTTCCCCTCTTTCTCCCCTCCATTCCTCCATCTTATCTCTCCCCTTCCCTTCCTTCTCTTCTCACCTTCCCCTCTATTTTCCACTCCCTCCCCTGCCTTCTCCCCTCTCTTTCCTTCCATTCTCCCCTTCCCTTCCTCTCTGGTTCCCCTCCTTCTCCCCTTCCCTTTTCTCTTCCTTCCCCTCTCTTTCCCCTCCTCTTCCCTTCCCTTCTCTTTCCCTCCTCTTTTTCCCTCCTCTTCCCTTTCCCCCTCTTTCCCTCTCCCCTTCCCCCTTTTTTCCCTTCCCCTCTCTTTTCCTCTCCCTTCGCCTCTCTTTCCCCTCCTCCTCCCTTCCCTTCTTTCCCCTCTTTTCCCCTCCTTCTCCCCTTCCCGTTCCCCTCCCTCCGCCGACCATCCCGTTCTATAGTTCTTTATTGGACTTTCTGCGTTAGTGCACATTCTCCACGGACCTCCGCTTGTCGTCCATCTTTCGCATCTTTCAGTCGGATTCTCTCTGTTTAACTTTATTCCGTCCGCTTTCTTTGCCTTATTTACTGGCCTTTTCTTCTTTTTCTCTCTCTTTATTTTTGTGTGTTTGTGTTTTTTTTCTATTCTTGATTCGGTGTACGTTGTGGTATAGTTTTTTTTCTTTTCTTTTCCATCTACTCTTCGTTGGACCGTCTTCCTTTTCCCCTCTTTTTGGCTTCTTTTACTCCTCACTCTCCCCTTCTTTCTCTTCTTCTTTTCCTGCTTATCCCCCCCTTTTTCAGCGTTTTTTCCACTCCTCACTTTTCCCCCCTCTTTCTCTTCCTCTTTCCTCCCTTTCCCCGTCTCCCATTTTCTTTTCCCCTCTCTCTCTCCCCTCCTTTTCCTCATCCTAGTTGGCGTCGTAGAACAGCCGATATGATGTGTATTGGTAAGGGGTTATTCCAACATATTCAGCCCCTTTTGTGTCCCTTTTTCCCCTTAGCTGTTCTTTATTTATTTTTGTTTCGTCCTCTCTTTCTCTATTGTGTTCCTCTCCTCTTCTTTCTTTTCCTCACTCTTTCCATCTCCTCGTCTTCTTCTTCCCCAACCTCCCCCTTTCTCTCTTTCCTCATTTCCCTTCCCATTCTTCCATTCCGTCCCTCTCTTTCCTCCTCCTTCCATCCCTCTGTCTCCCAACCTCTCTTTCTCTCATCTCTTCCTTCTCTCTTCTCCCTTCTCATTCCTCCTCCTCGTCCCTCCTCCTTCCATCCTCCCTCTTCTCCCATTCTCATTTTCGTATTTCTCTTTCAGCTGCGTACGTTATCCTGTCCTCTCTCCATTCCCGCATTTCCCCTCGCTTTCCCCTCAACCCTCTTCTCCTTCACTCTTTTTCGAGTATCTTTTCTCTGTCTGTTCTTCGAGGAGCTGAAAGCGTGTTTTATTGATTTTTTTTTTTTTTTTTTTTTTTGAGCGGTGGGTTACATATATTTTTTCCTTTTTTTATTCATTTATTTTGTTTTTATTGGTAGATACGTTGATAGATAGACAGACAAACAGGCAGGTAGATAGATAGATAGAAAAACAAAATGCTGGATATTTTGTATGTTTACCTCGTTACCTTCTTCAGTGAACGCCATTCTTCAATATTTTCTCCTTTCAAATTTATCATCCCTTCTCTCACACTTTTTCTCCCTTCCTTTCTAGTGCTTTGCCACCATCTGCTGTGTTGAAGTGTATTACCGGTCTCCTTTCTTACACGTGGCATAATCAGTCGAAATTACTTCTTGCAACTCCCCTCCCCTCCCCTCTCCCCACTCTCTTCCCCTCTCCCGCCTCCCCTCCTTCTCTCTTCTATACCCCTGCCTCTCGTTCCTCTCCCCGCCTTCTCATTTTTTTCATTATTATCTCACGTCTTTTTGCATTACCATCTGAAGGGTTCTTATACAAGATTTCATTATTTTAATAACTTCGATCCTTTATAGTGTCCAGATTTTAAAAAAGGGGAAGAAATTTCATTTCTCCGAAAAGGAATCGACCTCACACGAAAACGCCCGCGAATCCTCCGTCGGAACGAACAGTTTTGTGAAATTAGCTTAATATTATTATGTCCCGGCGCATTAAGGGCTCCGGACCCGAGCAGGAGGGCGCCCTAAAATGCCTCGTCTTCGAAGGCATTTTAGGGAGGCGCCCGACCCTGGCATGCTAGTCCCGCGTTAGCCTCGTTAGTGTGTTAATGTGCCGTCTTCCGCACTGCTTGTCGCCTCTATGGGTGACGACGGCTGTTTCACTCCGCGATTGGCTGCTCCGCCTGTCTGATCTTCGGGTCTGACTCACTGATTGGGTCGCCTAGCTTACTAATCTGCAGGTTCTAGCCCACCGATTGGCTGGTAAGTGGTTAGGAGAGCAGTTAGTTCGGGGAAGCGAGGGGGCTGAGTGACTGGCTCGCCGCGTCCGCCGGCTCTGTGGCGGGACCGGCTGCGTCGAGGGGCCTAAGCAGCGGCCATTATACCTTCCACCTATTGAGGTTTGGCCTCGACCACGCCGCGGCACCGACGGAGGCAGCGCCGCCCTCGTCCTCCACGTCTTCTCCAGCCAATACCACAATGCCCATCATTATTTGCGCTGGTGCCATATCTCCAGCTGTCGACATCACATGCACGCTTGGCAGTGGTCACCATCACCATTTTGCGCGCCCGTCACCATCCGAGAGCGCGCCCGCTATTTCGCCGCCGCCTCTCACCATCATTGAGCCTCCGCCAGCCGCTCCTCTGATACCACACCAGCACCACATCAGAGGCTCACGACGGATCAGCCTCCCCAGGGATCATCTACCCCCTCCTCCCTCCCCGCCGGCCCACCCACCTCTGGTCCTGCTTATTCCATCCCGCGTTATGAAATGCTCGAACCGCTGCCGCGCCGCTGCTGCTGCTGCTGGACTCTTGATGTGACGTGCCCTCCTCACTCCCTCGCCCCCTCCCCTCCTGTCTTCCCTTCCCCTCTTTTATCCACTCCTTCCCTCTCCCTCCCCCTTCCCGCCATCTGCGAGCAGGAAGGATCTTCGGGTTGGAGCCACTTCCCCCTTCGGGTTTCTGGTGATGCTGCGCCCTCCCTCTCGCCTCCCTCTTCCGCCCACCTTCGCTACTCCGACGTTGCTGCGAGTTGGTTCTGGATCGTCTCCCGTGGCCTTCCTGGCGGCTGGCTGGCTGGGGAGTCCTTAGGTCCAGCTCTCCCTCTCCCTCGCCCTCTCTCTCTCTCCCTCCTGCTTCCTCCGCCCCTCCTCCTACCCTTTCGGGTGTTGGTACCTGCTGGTCCCTGCTCACTGGTGGCTGGGTGGCCTCCTGCTCCCGCCCTCCGCCCTCCGTCCTCCTCCCTCCTGCTGCACCCCAACACTGCCCGATCGATTCTCTTTAGCTCCGCGTCTTTCACTCTGTTTATTCATCCGCTTCGCTTTTGTTTTTTGGCGGGATTTCGATTTTTCTTTGTTTTCTGAGATGTATTAATGTTGGGGAGGTTGAATATGGCGGGGCAGTTTGAATAGCTTTTAAGGAGTACATTAGGTGTCATTTTGTCCATGTCGTGGCCCTTTTTTCATTTTAGGGGGAATAAATTTGACGGAAGCCATTGTTGCGCGCGAGATGGAACCTGTACGACGATCACCAATACCACTCTTAATTACCTCACATTGTGTACGGACGGTTATGATAAAGAAACTGGTGGTGGAGGACGGAGTAGAGGGATAATTGAGCCTTAGGAAGGCACTACGCACTAGAAGATATGAGGCAATAATTCAATATATTGTGGAAGACACGTTTCATCTCCCCAGAGAATCAGCTGATCTGCCGAAGGGGGGGGAACTCACCCTCCCAATCTCCCCGGCGAGTCAGCTGACTGGTCAAGTGGGGAGGTCAGCTCCGATCTGTCAGCATCTTTGTGACCGCTTACCGCTGGCTGCAGACAACACATGGAGACTGACATTCATAGGCAGCAGATAACCGTAAACATAGATAAGGCTCATGTGGTGGTGACACAGACAGAGACACGCTCTCTCTCCTCTCTTCTTCTCTTCCTCTCTCTCTCTCCCTTCCTCTCTCTCTCTCTCTCCTCTCTCTCTCTCTCTCTCTCTCTCTCTCTCTCTCTCTCTCTCTCTCTCTCTCTCTCTCTCCTCTCTCTCTCTCTCTCTCCTCCCTCCCTCCCTCTCACACACACACACACACACACACACACACACACACACACACACACACACACACACACACACACACACACACACACACACACACCACACACACACACGGAGGCACGCACACGCACTACACACGTGATGAACGTCAGCTTGTGCTTTGAGGTCATAATGCACATCTTGGCACGAGCCGGGTCCTGTGTGCGGCTGTTGTGACTGCAAGCACGGCCCGAACGTCAGGACTGTCGGCGTCAGGAGCTGTCACTGCCACGGAATGCACGTCTCGCTGCGGAGGCGAAGCGACGGCGGGGCAGTTTTGGTGGCGCTGTTGGGGAATGAGGGAAATGAGGAGACACAGCGCTCGCAAGGACGGGGGATGGAATACGTTCCGTGGTCGGGGTGACGTTCGAGGTATGTCCGCTGCGGTGTCGTTCGTTCGTGGAAGTTTGCGTCGTAGTGGAGGTCGTTGTAGTGATTTCCTTGGTTGAGGCGTCCGTTTTCGTGGCGTTCGTTATATGCTCATTTAAGACGTTCCTCTTAGTGACGTTTTCGTAAGCTCGTATTTCGTATAGTTCGCTGCAGAGACGTTCGCCGCCGCTCTTAATGGCGCGCACGACCCGGCGCCCGAGGCTTCGAACGGCCCCTCATCAGCGGAGCCGGTAAACAAAGGGCGGGCCTCCGTGCGCGGGCGGAGAGGAAAGCCCGCCTCAAGAGGGCTTTCGGGGCCTTGGAGGGCGGGCGGACAACCTCAAAGCTCTTAGACCTAAGTTGTCTCTGATGTTGACACTCGGCGGCGGGGTTCGGGCTTCGTCGTCCGGGAAGAAGCGAGGTTTCCCCTTTTCTCTCGTCTCGTGGCTTGGGTTTCATCCCGTGGCTTTTATCTGTCTTTCTCTTGTTTTTTTTTTCTTGTTTGTCCGTTCGCTTTTTGTTCTAGGATGGAAGCCCATTCTGATTTCTCTCTTCTTATCAATCTTATTTGTTTATCTTTTTTCATGTTATCGGTCTATTTCGTTTCTCCTTTTCTCTCGTGGTATCAAGCGATTTAAGAATCTATTTTCGTGTTCTCACAGCGTTTCTTTTCCTTAGCCTTGCTTCTTCCTCTCAGTCTCGCTAGCTGTTGTTTCCGCCCGCCCATACGCCCCTCCCCCGCCCCCCATCCCCTCGTTCACGCCATTAGCATCCTTCCCCGCCCCACGCCCCATTTCCCCTCATCAGTCACCCATTCCCTTCGCATACTTCGCCGGGAGCCTTCCCCTCACCCAGACGGTAGCTGCCCGCCCGCTCGCCCGCCCGCCCGCCCTCAGCGCCTCGCAATCTCGCAGCCACACTCGCACCCCCCGCCCGCACCCCATCCCCCGCGCCCGCCGCCTTTCCCCTCCATCCATAATTTGCCAACTTATCTCCCCTCACCTAGCGCCGTGCCTCTATCGGGAGATTCGCCTCACCCCTCATCCTCTCCTTTGACTTGTTTAACCTCTTTCTTCTCTCAGTCTGCTTCTCCCTCTCTCTCTCTCTTTCTTCGCTCAGTCTGCTTCTCTCTCTCTCTCTCTCTCTTCTCTCTCTCTTCTCTCCTCTCTCTCTCTCTCTCTCTCTCTCTCTCTCTCTCTCTCTCTCTCTCTCTCTCTTCTCTCTCTCTCTCTCTTCCCCTTCGCCACTCACCCATCCCTCTTACCCTCAGCGCATCAGCAGAACCTCTCATTTCCCCTCACCCATCCTCTATCTCCCTGCTCCTCACCCATCCCCATTACCCTCACCCTATCAGCAGCACTCCTTATTTCCCTTCACCCCTCACCCATCTCTCTCCTCCCTCGCCCATCCCTCATTCCCTTCCCCCTTATCCCATCCCTATTTCCCCTCCCCTCACCCATCCCTCTTACTCCTCCCTTCACCCATCCCTGTTTCCCCTCCCCTTTCACCCGTCTCCCCCCCCCCTCACCCATCCCTCTTACCCTCTGCCCATCAGTAGATCCCTTCATTCCCCAGTGCCGCTATACTCTCTTCTTGAAGGAATTAGTCATGACAAGTTAATTTTCAGTGGTAATGGGACCCGAAAGTTGCCGTTTAGTGAATTTTTTCTTTTCGAGATCGCCACATATTTTTTTTTTTCCGAAGTGCATTTACTGCGAGGGACAAGATGTATGTTGCACGGCGGGGGGTATTGTTTATTTTGTGTTTGTTTGTAGGTTTAAGAGTGTTTTATTATTGTGATTGTTATGGGAAGTCGTCAGAAGAGAAAGTATTGGTATTTTAAATTACTGAATTTATGACACCTCGATATAATGTAAATTTTATCTTAATGAGAGACCATCACTATCTAAACTCAGCCAAATAATAAATAATGATAAAAATAACAACAACAATCATTATTAGTACCACCATTTCCACCTTGTCTTCAGCTGACACCCATTATCGCGAAACTGGTGTCACGATCTTCAATATAAAAAAAGTCTCGTGTTTACTTTGATATCCGTGTGATATTTAAACTCGAATATTGGATTCCACGGACACAGATGTCTCTTCCTGGAGGGGGGATGAGAGGGGAGGAGGGGGGTGGAGAGGGGAGGAGGGGAGAGGAGAGGAAGAGTGGAAGGGA
>NW_020872174.1:405893-408393 GCF_003789085.1 Penaeus vannamei
ACTGTCGTCTATATCGGATGGAACAACTCTATGAATGGAACAACACCTTGAATGGAACTACGCTGCGGTTGGAATGAAGCTGCTCTATCACTTTAGACTCTATTTTTGGTTGGACCTGTACTCTGTTTCAGATAGAGCAATACTAAGCTTTAGACTCTATTTTGATCTATTATTTTGGTTTGTTTCAGATAGAGCAATACTAAGCTTTAGACTATTTTTGGTTGGACTCTGTTTCAGATAGAGCAATACTAAGCTTTAGACTATTTTTGGTTGGACCTGTACTCTGTTTCAGATAGAGCAATACTAAGCTTTAGACTATTTTTGGTTGGTCCTGTTTCAGATAGAGCAATACTAAGCTTTAGACTATTTTTGGTTGGACCTGTACTCTGTTTCAGATAGAGCAATACTAAGCTTTAGACTATTTTTGGTTGGACTCTGTTTCAGATAGAGCAATACTAAGCTTTAGACTATTTTTTGGTTGGACCTGTACTCTGTTTCAGATAGAGCAATACTAAGCCTACTTATTTTTTTTTGGGTTGGACCTGTTACTCTGTTTCAGATAGAGCAATACTATAAGCTTTAGACTATTTTTGGTTGGACTCTGTTTCAGATAGAGCAATACTAAGCTTTAGACTATTTTTGGTTGGACCTGTACTCTGTTTCAGATAGAGCAATACTAAGCTTTAGACTATTTTTGGTTGGACTCTGTTTCAGATAGAGCAATACTAAGCTTTAGACTATTTTTTGGTTGGACCTGTATCTGTTTCAGATAGAGCAATACTAAGCTTTAGACTATTTTTGGGTTGGACTCTGTTTCAGATAGAGCAATACTAAGCTTTAGACTATTTTTGGTTGGACTGTACTCTGTTTCAGTAGAGCAATACTAGCTTTAGACTATTTTTGGTTGGACTCTGTTTCAGATAGAGCAATACTAAGCTTTAGACTATTTTTTGTTGGAACCTGTACTCTGTTTCAGATAGAGCAATTACTAAGCTTTAGACTATTTTTGGTTGGACCTGTTTCAGATAGAGCAATACTAAGCTTTCTATTTTTGGTTGGACTCTCTGTTTCAGATCAATACTAAGCTTTAGCTATTTTTTATTTTTGGTTTGGACCTGTACTCTGTTTCAGATAGAGCAATACTAAGCTTTAGACTATTTTTGGTTGGACTCTGTTTCAGATAGAGCAATACTAAGCTTTAGACTATTTTTGGTTGGACCTGTACTCTGTTTCAGATAGAGCAATACTAAGCTTTAGACTATTTTTGGTTGGACTCTTGTTTCAGATTACTAAGCCTTTAGACTATTTTGGTTGGACCTGGTTCAGATAGAGCAATACTAAGCTTTGGTGGACCACTTTTTGGATGGAAAAGCACTGTATTCTGGATGAAGAAGCTCTATACTTTGGACTCAGTTTTGGATAGAAAAAGCACTGTGATTTGGATAGAACAAGCGCCATCTATTAGACTGTGTTTGGGTTATTCATCCCCAAAAAGAAAAGAAAAAGAAAAAAAGTAGAGGAACTTTGGCAACTATAGTATTCTTCCTTCCCCTATCCCCCTTTCTCTTCCTCCTTTTCACCCTTTTCCCTTCTCTTCTCCATGCTTTCTCCTTTTTCTTCCCTCTTCCTTCCCTTTCCCCTCCTCCCATTTTCTTCCTCCTTCCCCTCCTTCCTCCTACCCCTCCCCCTTCCTTCCGCTCTTCCCCCTTTACCCCTTTCTCCTCCCTTTACTGCCTTCCCACTTCCCTCCCCCCCTTTTCACATCCCCATTCCTTCTCCCTTCCCTTCCCCCTTCCTCCTACACGCACGCACACACGCACACATACATCACACACACACACACACACACACGCATACATATACGTTCATACACGTACGTACACATGTGCAGAAAGACCTGCGTGTCTGTGTGCACATGTATAAGGAAGCGCAATATACCGTTCCCCATAAATTCCTGCCATTGTCTGGTCTCTGCGCTGTCATCATCCATCACCATTGTGTCCAAAGGTGCGAAGGATATTGATGTAATGTCGTCCTTAGTCACAGGTAATTACCCATTCCTGGGTAACTAATACAATGGGGACAGCACTGAAGATCGGGTTTTATTGCGTTAGTGATCGGGCGGCCTTTCCTGCAGACACTCACGTTGGAGCTTCGTTCTTGGATTTTTTTTTCTCTCTCTTATTTCCTCGTCGTCGCGTTCCTTCGTAAACTGCAGAGTTTGGATTGGAGAGAGAGGCTCGCGTTCCTCGCTCGTCCTTCCTGACGTGTGGGTCCGCCGTCGACAGCCATGAGGTTAAAACTTACTCTATCGACGTGTTTTCGAGGTCTCGTTGTGGGGCTTCAGGCAAGTGGTATCCTTCCGTACGCCTGGGCAGGTTCCTCCCCTCGTCGGCTGAAGTTCCGTTGGCCTCTAGCTCTGTGGTGCGTTTTGGTTCGACTCACTGGCGGTTTTGTGGTGTATCTGAACCTGACTGATGATCTGCAAGAGATGGAGAGG
>NW_020872174.1:425893-431225 GCF_003789085.1 Penaeus vannamei
TAATCCTAGGACTAATATTAATTTCTATTACATTTTGTAATCTGTCGGATGTGAGTATGAAGTGAAATCTAAGTGCGAAAGATAAATAGACGCAATTGATAAAATTACCTACACAGAACAGCCAAAACAACGATTATAGTTAATGAACACCACTCATCAGGCTTTCCCAACAGGTGCCGGTTTAATACATATGATAATGAAATAATTAAGGTTCGTGTCATCAATTTTCACAGGTGCTCAGCAAGTGCTTTCCTTACCTGGCTGCCTTTCCTAGTTTACAATTCATTATTCCATAAATGATGTTTATGTTTGTTTCTGTGCTTGTCTTGTTGGTGTTGGTGCGTTGTGTGTGTGTGTGTGTGTGTATGGTGTGTGCGTGCTGTGTGTGTGTGTGTGTGTGTGTGTGTGTGTGTGTGTGTGTGTGTGTGTGTGTGTGTGTGTGTGTGTGTGTGTGTGTGTTGTGTGTGTGTGTGTGAGTGTGTGGGTACGTGTTCGTGTGCGTGCTTTGTTTATGTGTGTATGTGTTGTGTGTGATGTGTGTGTGTGTGTGTGTGTGTTGTGTGTGTGTATGTGTGTCTATTTGCGTGTGGGTGCGTGTGTGTGTGTGTGCAAGTAATCATCAGAAAATCTCATAAAAAAAATTTCCAAGTTCATATCGCAAGACAGTGGAAACAAAAAATACCCCTTCTATTGCAAACTGTTTCAATTGCAAACTTCGAATAATTCGCCAAGGCTTTTTTCGCTTTACTTTTCTTGCTGACCCTTATTTCAAGTCACACTATTTGGTCTGCAAAGGTCATCGGATGTGAGCTTTGGAGACTATTATGACTGTTATTTGAGTTTTGAATCTTTGACTCACTTTATGTTCACATCTTTTTTAGAAGACAAAAGCGTGTGTTTGCCCATAACATGTTATAATGCACCAATTGTTTTTTTTGTTTGTTGTTTTTCGATTAATAAAATTATATTAGGCTTTTTAAAATTGATTTACTGAACTGAAGAAAAAAAAATACTTTTTCTTTTAAAGTGGACAGACATGAGCACGTTTCTCTCTCTCTCCTTCGCTTTTCAACAAAATGGAAATGCAGAATGCTGATTGTCAGATGAAATATCTTCCCTTCTCTGCACGCGACTGAATGCGAAGAGATAAGAGATAAAATACGAAAAAAGAGAGATTAGCGCTATTGTGATATACTGAGAAATTACGAAAAATAAAGAAAGATATGATTAATTAATAAGAATGAAAGGAGGAAGAGAGGAGCGTCATAAAAAGAAAGAGGCAATAGAGCCAATGGAAGGATTCAAGAAGGAAAGAGAGAGGAACAGGGTAAGAAAAGAAAAAAGGCTCAGGACATAGAATTAAGTATGCAGAAAGAGGGAGCTGAACCACTCTGGGACAGGATAAGACCAAAAGGGGGAAGAGGAGAGACACTTTTGATAAATCGGAGACGACAAAACGAGGTAAATAACGACGAGAGAGCGAGAAAGTGATGCAAAAAAGAGACAAGGGCGAAGGATACGGGTACTGAATAAAAGAACGGCGCGCCTGAGTGCCAATGGCCCAGCCGAGGAGAACGGGGAGGAATAGAAGCAAAACAAACAAAAGAATAATAAATTGTTCGTAATGCAACCCATATGTAGTTGGATTCTCCTTTGGCAGATAAGAAATACCCAAAACACAATACTCACAGCAACAAGTAAATTTTCCTAATTTTCACCAAAATTGCCCAACATACACGAACGATATCAGATTTTTTCTAAACAAAAATAACAACCACAAAAAAAAACATCAACAATTTGCTCCATATAATCTTGCACACTATACAATACACGCACAATAAGCTTAGAATACACTGGGTACACCATACGATCCCCAATCCCAGGATAGTGGACACCAGTATACCACCTGGACAGCTCCTGAATTTTCATTGACTCAGCGACTGGAATTATTGTCAATTATGGATGGATAAAAAATAATACCAATGGTATGTTACTGCTATGACAACTTCGGGGGTGGCTGTGCATTCCATTTACTTCTTTAATTTAAAATAATTTCATTTTCTGCATTATATTTTCTCTCTTTCCTCTTTCTCTATTTTCTTGGCTATAGCATCGTCTATCATGTACTGTTTTTCTTCTATCTATTCTATCTTGCATCTTCTTTTAATCTGTTTATCTTCGTCTTTCTAAGAAACATTTAGCTAATCGCCCTGTTGACCTAAACAGCTATTAATTCACCAGCAGTATCTACCTATTATGTACCCATACTATTTAAAGCCGATTATCTATCTTTCTTCATGTGAAGCGTGTACCCGGTATGTGCTGTGTGACGGGATAGCCTCTTGCCAGCGAGTGGTGTTGTGCTGCTGTGTGCTGTGTGTGTGTGTGTTGAGACTCGCCCATCAAATCGCTTGTGTGTTGTGTGTCCGGTACCAGGCGTCGTACGACTTGTAGTGTGCTGTGTGATGTGTGATGAGTGAGTGAAGTGATCACGTGAGGTGAGTGGTGTTGTGTTGCGTATTGATGTGCTGTAAGTGCTTGTGTCTGTTAGTGAGTGTGTGCATGCGTGTGGTACTGGTGTAATGTATGTTATGTGTGGGTTGTATGTGTGACTCCGTGTGCATGTTGCGGGAAGTAGATGCAAAGTTATTCATTTTGCGAAGCTGCTCCCCGAATCTAACTTCCTCTATCCCACCGCATCATATCCCATTCATGAAACCTGCTATCCATGAAAGCTTTATTATAAAGATAGCCGATGTAATCTGGCTGTTAACCTTTTTTTCTAAGCTCGAAATCTCTTTACACTATCCAACGGAAATTCAAGGATAATGTATGAATATGTTGGAAAGCAATTTGCTGTCTCTCCAAATGATTTATTCGTAATATTTATTAAGCTTCTTTATGCAGCTGTAACTAACCCGGATTCATGGAAGGTCATGGAAAGGTCAAAAGTGGTTTTATGTAATTTTGATGTGAAATGGATACCCACTGGATATCCACAAGTCTCTTTTAGTACTTACGTCATACGCCTGCGTGTCTTAATATGTCCTGTGTTGTTGAACCACATTAATTTGTCAATCCAGGAGCTTAGGCTCTCTGTCATCTATCTATCTTCCCTATCATCTCATTTCTAGATCTTTGATCCTGTTATTTTATCTATTATTTGTTTGTGTGCGCGTGTGCTGTATATGTATAGTATGTGTATATGACATATCGCTACCTTATATATGTATATATTAGTATTATACTATACATATATATATATATATATATAGATTAATAATATGTATGCATTACTCTATATATAATGAGTTATGCTATATTGAGCATAATAATAGCATGACAACTGAGCAAGCCTATATTAGTTATACTAGTATACTATATCAATATATATATAATATCATATACTATCATATATTACTATGTATATGTATATTATATACTCTATATCCTAATTCCTTTTATTATACCTATACACTATATATGCTATATATACGTATATATTATAGTATATATAGTATATATACTATTATCATATATACTATATATATATATACTACCTATGTCATATATGGCATACTTATATATATGTATATAATATATATAGCTATTGAGTACTACTATCATTTATACTATATGTATATATATGTTATACTATACTATATATATATGTAATAGTATTACTATATATCCACCTATATTATATATATTATATATATATAGTATTCCATATATATATATTACCATAAATTATATTATTATTATCTATAGTATATACACCTTATATATATATGCACTTATATATATACACATAATATACATATTTCTGTCTTCTCGTATTTATTATTATGTATGTATGTGGCGCGTTTGCGAGTTACCGCTCGTGTGCTCTATTGATAATTAAAGGTTCGGAGATCATTTGTCGAACAGACTACAAAAGAACAACGTAAGGAGCAACAAGAACAATAGAAGAGAAAACACACGAATTTACCGAAGGCCTTCGCGTAACATTTGCTTTTGGTCGTTACGGAGGTATCATAATATATTAAACTCATACTGCAGTTCATGTTAATTAAAAACAGTTTATAATAACCAAAAAATGTTAAGTTATACTACCTTAAACCAAAAGAATAAATACATCCCGGCAAACGATCTTTGTAGGAGCTCATAACTTCCGAATAGATATATACAGATCATGAAAATACGATTTTTTACAGTTTCCGACCAAACCACAAAAGTTATGAAACTGAATCAGTAGTGCTGTTTATTCCTCAGTAATTTATTCTGCAATCCGTTGCTGGCTGAAAATATTCGACCAAACGATAAAATGTAATGCACGAGAATTAACACAGATGATTAACCGTAAATTAACCCTCAAAATTAAGGAGAGTTATACAAAAATAACCATTACATAAAGGGAGAAATAAAAAAAAAAAAAAGATAATAAATAATAAATTTGCGAGAACGAAACAATGGCTTCTTTGTGTGCGAGGCGAGAAGGGAAGTTACGAAACAGATTAAAAAAAGACAAAATAGAACTTAAAACAAAGAAAGGAATCATAAAAAACTTTTCAAATGGAAGAAAATAAAGTACAAACATCCCATACAAAAAAAAAAGAAAAAAAATAACACCAATGGCTCAACTCGCCTAATATCACGAGCAGCGGCCTGTCTCAGTGCTGCCATCTACGAGCCAAGTTTGAAAGCTGAAACCACGTCTACCTCTAAAGCCGAAATGTGACTTTCTAGAACGGTCTGCGGGTAATTTCCTGCGAGAACAATAGAGGGCGTGATTCGGTTAGTTTGATTTTATATTGAGGGGGGGGGGTGAGAGGACAGATAATTTGGGCAAGAGAGACATAATGGCTGAAGGAAGACAGACAGTGAGAAAGAGAGAGATGTAAAGAGACAGAGAGATTACGGGAGGGAGTGGAGGGGAAAGGAGAATGAAAGAGAGAGAGAGAGAGAGAGAGAGAGAGAGAGAGAGAGAGAAGAGAGAAGAGAGAGGAGAGAGAGAGAGAGAGAGGAGAGAGAGAGGAGAGAGGGAGAGAGAGAGAGAGAGAGAGAGAGAGAGAGAGAAGAGAGAGAGAGAGAGAGAGAGAGAGAGAGAGAGAGAGAGAGAGAGAGAGAGAGAGAGAGAAGAGAGACGAGAGACAAGACAGAGATAGAAAGAGAAAAGAGAGAGAGAGACAGAGGACGAAGAGGTAAAGCAAAAGAACGAGATATTCAGTGGAGAAGAGAACCGTCCTGGAAATTCCTCTTTGCTCCATTCGCCATAAAAAATAACGAATCGGGATAACTAATTTTTTTTTGCCATGTTATCAGACTTATT
>NW_020872175.1:0-2500 GCF_003789085.1 Penaeus vannamei
TAGAGCAGTGTTGTCCAAACTGGGGTCCGCGTACCCCTGGGGGTACGCAACATAGATCATAGGGTACGTGAACAAACAAGGAACACACACACACGCACACCGCACACACATACACACCAACAACACCACCACACACACACATACACACACACACACGCACACACACACACACACACACACACACAACACACACACACACACACACACACACACACACACACACACACACACACCACACACACACACACACAAACAGAATCATCACATGTTCTATGAATCATCTTTTTTATTTCGTTTATTAAATTCGAATTTATTGACCAACACTCCTGCAATGCAGTGTTTTCATAATTAGTTTATTATTTGCATTATCCCATCTCAAACAGTTTGTCTAGCCATGATGGACAGGCGGGGTTACGTAACAGTACAAGGAGGTAATAAGGGATACAATAGGCGAAAGAGGATAAATGAGATAAGAAGAGATGGGGGACAATGAGCGCGGAGAAAGTCAAAATAATATAAAGAGAGAGGGATGATGGAATAAGGAAGAAGGAAGACGAGGGAGAGAAGAGGGAATAAGACGGGGGGGGGAGAACGGGGGGGGGGTGCATATCCCCGATTCCCGTTCCCGATTCCGACTTCCCGATCGCCAGGGCTATTCCGGAAGAGCCTCATCAGCCAAGGCAATCAGAGTTTAAGCAGTTAAGAGTTAAAGAGAGGAGTTAACAGCGGAGTCCATTGCCAGTGGCCGGCCGGTCGCTCGGTCGTCGGGGCGGAGGGGGAGGTGGGGGAGGGGAGGGGTGGGACGGTGGAGGGGAAGGGGAGGGAAAGGAGGAAAGGGGAGGGTGAGGGGGGGAGGGGTGGGTGTGGAGGGGAAAGGGAGGAAGGAGGAAAGGGGAGGGTGGAGGGGAAAGGGGGAGGGTGGAGGGAGGGGTGGGGTGGAGGGGAAGGAGGAGGGGAAAGGGGAGGAAGGAGGGGTGTGGAGTGGAATGGAAGAGGGAGGGTGGGGTGGAGAGGGAGAGGGAGGGGTAGGGATGGAGGGAGAGGGGAAGGATAGGGATGGAAAAGGAGGGGGATGGAATGGAAGGGGAAGGGTGGGGGTGGAAAAGGAGGAGGAGGAGAGCGTGAGGGTGAGGAGGAGGAATCAGGAGATGTAAAAAGGGGGATAGGAATAGGGAAGAGAGAAATCAAAGAAACACGAGAAGGAAGGATGGAATAAAAGGAGGAAGAGAGAGAAGAGAGGGATTAAAAGAAGAGAGAATAAAAATCAGCAGTAAGGAAGAACAAAAGGAGAAAGAACTGGAAGAGTAATGGGGATACGAATAAAATGACTAGAAGATAATAAGTAAATCAGTTAGAGTAGGTGGGAAGATAAGGTGAAATAATGTGAAAAGTGAAAGTGAAACTTGGTGATGATAGTGATAACTGTAATAGTAAAGGAGATATTGATGATGATGTTTCTTATAGTACTGATGATGATAACAATATTAATAGCTAAAATTGGTAATTGTTATGTAGTTATATTTATATCAAAGACCATGTAGGAATATTACATTTATGGTAATGATAACAATAGCAAGGCTGGTGAAAAAAAAAAAATAGCAGGAATAGTGATTACTGAAATAACAAGAAGAGAGCAAAATACAGTCGCACACCGAGATGCAGTAACAACTTGAAGACGTTTGGCAGCTTCTTATGCCAAGTTGTCGTGTTTATGGTATCTCTCATATTTACGTATTTATTTGTTTGTGTTTCATATATTTGTTTGCTTGTTTTTATGTTACTTTCTTGATTTCTTTCAATCGTTGTTTGGTTTGTTGTTTTAAAGGGCCATGATAGTCTAGTGGGATGGAATATCGAGAGAATTTGATGTAATATTTGATGAGGATTTTTGTCTTTTTTTCTTGTTATGTGTATGTGCGTGAATGCGTGCGTATGCGTGTGATAAAAATGACAGTTAAAGGTATATAACTTTCATGATTTTCATTATCAATTTTATTATTATTATTGGAATTAGTAGTAGTAATAGCAGTAGTATAGTAGTTTATTATCATATGTTATCATCATTTAGTTATGTTGCGCGTGCCTGAGCCACAAACGCCCCACCGCGGCTCACGAACCGCATAAAGGAAAGACGGACGAAAGACAAAAATGGTGACCACAAAACAATGTTGCGAGCGGTGGAGGGCGTGACAATGGTGGGGGAGGGGGTGGTAGGGGTGTTGGTTGGGTATAGGGCGAGGGGCAAGGAGGGGAAGGGGGGTCGTGGTCAGGGGGAGGAGTGAGGAGGAGGGGGTGGGGGTGTCGGAGGAAGGGGTAGCCGTCTTGGGAAAGGATATTGAGGATATGGGGGATGGGCGGTAGTATGGAGGGGTAGGGGGGAATTGGGTCGGTGTGGGGGTCATGAGGAGGGGGAGAAGGGCCGGGGAGTGGGGTCGAGAGGAGGGGAGTATGGGAGAGAGGAGGAAGAGGCCGGGAGAGCCTCATGCCACAGCACAAAGCG
>NW_020872175.1:12500-15000 GCF_003789085.1 Penaeus vannamei
AGAGAGAGAGAGAGAGAGAGAGAGAGAGAAGAGAGAGAAAGACAGACAGACAGACTGGTAGACACGAACAAATCGAAAAGCTGTAAATAACTTTAATAGTAAAATGTCTTTTAAAGATGAATACAACTAGTTCAAACACTACCGAGAGGAATGGACAAAAGGAGAGAGGACAAGGATAGAGACAAAGAGGGGGATAGGAAGGGAGAAGGGAAAACAAAAAAGGGAAAAAGAATAAGGAAAGGCTAAGAGGGCGGGGGGGGGGAGGGGGAGAGTGCCAGGGATCGCTATAGACGCCTTGGGAGTTGACTTTTTTTTATAGGGGATCCCAAGATTTCGTTATGGGCTCAGATTCTTTTATTTATATATATATATATATATATATATATATATATATATATATATATATATATATATATATATATATATAAATATATATATGAGGGTAGGGAATCCCTTTCGGTTGGGGACGCAAAGGGTGTCTTCTGTACTGAAAGGAAGAATAAGGAGAAGAGAAATGAAGAATAAGGAAAAGAAAAAGAAGAGGAAGAAGAAAAAGGGAGGAAGTAATTACAACGGGAATCGAGATAAGAGACATAGGAGCGATGAGGAGAATGGGAATGATGAGAAGGAAAAGAATAAGAACAAATGATCATGGGAATAGTAAGAATGATAAGAAAGGTGCGGCCCAGAGCAGTGGGAGGGATAACGGGAATGAGAATAGACCAAGAGCAACGGGGATAATAAGGAGAATAGGAAAACAGCAAGAATAACCACAGGAACAAAATAAATGATTAGAGAACGGAAAAACAAAGAAAAAATCGGAAAGACCATAAATATTAAGCGATAAAACGAGATTACCACAATAAAAATCAAGATTAACACCAAGAGGAATCACAGCAAGAATGGTAACAAAAGAACAGAAGTCAAGAACAATGGACACTGAACATGGACCAGAAGAACATAAAGAACGCTGAACAACCGCTGAACATGTTTTGGACGAGCAGATTGAGTGTCAGTCGCTTGCTTGGGAAGGACTGGAGTGTTGAGTGCTTCAAGTCAGTTAGTGTTGATTTCCGTATTTATTTATCTATTTGTTTATTTTTTTGCGGAGGGGATGTAAGGGAGAGAGAGAGAGAGAGAGAGAGAGGAGAGGGAGGGAGAGGAGAGGGAGGGAGGGAGGGAGAGAAAGTCTAAGAGTACTGAGAGAAAAAAGGGAGTTTATATAAATGTTCCTTTGTAGTCTCCCTCAGTTATCTTTAATAAATGGTCATCTCCTTTTAAGCAGAGCAGGATACCCGCTCGTTGATATATCGCGCCACGTTTATATTCCATTTGTTACGGAGATATGATCAACTCTGTTTAATGTTCTGAACTGTAATCTGATACTGTTCTTGTATCCTGAATTATACCCAGGCCGTACTGCGTCCTTTTACCGTCCATTTGTTGGGTTATTTATGTGTGTGTGTTTGGGCTGTTTGGGTGTGTGTGTGTGTGTGTGTTCTTTGTGTGTGTGCGTTTCTGTTTGGGTGTTTTGTGTGTAAGTGTGGTTTGGTGTGTTTGTTTGTGTGTGTGTATGACTGTATGTGTTTTGGGGTGTTTTGATGTGTTATATGTGTGTATGTGCGAGTATGTGTCCATGTCCATGTGTGTATGAATGTGCCCATGGGTACCTCCTTTAATCTTTAATTTCATTATGCCTTTCTCAACCTCCCCATTTCACCATACCTCCTCAAACCTCCCATTAACCTCCCCATTTCACTGTACTTCTCTCAACACCCCCATTCGTCTCCCCATTTCACTGTACTTCTCTCAACACCCCATTCGTCTCCCCATTTCAGTATCTCTTTTTCAGCCCATTTCACCATTTCAAACCTCCCCATTTCACCACCCCATTAACCATTTCACCATACCTTCTCAACCCCCTTACGTGTCCCCATTTCACCATCCCCATTAACCTCCCCATTTCACCATAGCTTCCTCAGCCCCATTAATCTCTCCCGCGGGCCATTATCCTGTCCGTCCCGCCTAATCCCTCCCTCGTCCTTCCCATCCTCGGGCGCTCACTGTCTGTCCTCGACCGAAGTGAACACACGCCCTCTGTTTGTTTGTTGTTTTGTTTCCTCTTTTTTAGAGATCAAGCAAATGCGGGTGGATTGCTTTTGCCGAGTGAGAGTTGGCTGCTCTGTATGTGTGTCTTTTTTCGTCTCTTATGTTGATAGCCTTATGTATAAAACGCGTACTATCCGTGTGTGTGTGTGTGTGTGTTGCGTGTGTTGTGCGTGTGTTTATATGTTATATATATATATATATATATATATTATATAATATTATATATATTATATATATATATATATATATACATTCGTACTTAATTACACTATATGCGTGTACAACATAATTACAGTACGGATATGCGTCCGAACATTTAGTTATTTTTTTCCTCCAAAACCACACACCGATTCTCACTTTGGCGCAGGATTTCCATCCCGTGAATTAATAT
>NW_020872176.1:0-7500 GCF_003789085.1 Penaeus vannamei
ATCATATTCTTTTTTTTTTCTTTTTAATCTTCTATTCTTATTTTTTTTTACTTTTTATTTTTAATTTCTTTCGTTTTTTCCTTTTTCCTTTTTTCTGCTTCTTCTTCGGTTTGCTTCTTTCCTTTGCCTCTTCTTCGCTTCTTATTTCGGCTTTTCTTTTTTCTCTTCTTCGTATTCTTTCATTTTTCTCCCCTTTTCTCTTCCTATTCCTTTTATCTACCTTTACTTACTATTCTTCTCTATCTTCTTCTTTCCTTTGCTTTTCTTCTTCTTGTCTTCTCTTCATCTTCTTCCACTTTTTCATCTTTTTTTCTGCTTCTTCTATGCATCTTCCTTTTTCTTAATTTTCTCTTTCCTCCACTTTGTTCTTTTTCTGTTTTCTTGTCTTCTTCGCCCATTTACTGGATATTCGGTCGTTCCCCTTTTCGTCACATCAACCCTTTATCTTTTCTTACAATTACCCCTTTATTTACTCTCTCATTTCATTCATTCATCAACCTTCTCTTCCTTCTCTCCCTCCGTTTATTCCATTCCCTAATTTATCCATCTATCTATCAATTTCATCCCACGTTATATTCACCTACAACCTCTCACCCCTCTCATTTATCATTTCGCTTATGCTACTACTTTATCGCCCGCTTTCATTAATTCACTGGTTTATCACATATTCTTCATCATCATCGGTTCGTGTTCCCTCCTTCTCTCTCTCTCTTTCTTTCTTCTTTTTTTTCTTTCTCCTTCTCTCCTCTTCTTTCTCCTGTCTATGATTTTCTATCTTCGGTTACTTCTGTCTGTCTGTCCTGTCGTTGCTCTCTCTTCTCCTGTCTCTCTCATCTCTCTCTTCTCACTCTCTCTTCCTCTCTCTCTCTCTCTCTCCTCTCCTCTCTCTCTCTCTCTTCCTCTCTCTCTCTTCCTCTCTCTCTCTCTCACTCCTCCTCATCTTCTCTCTCTATCTCTCTTCTCTTTCTCTCTTTCTTCTCTCTCTCGTCTCATCTCTCTCTCTCTGCTCGCGTGCTCTCTCTCTCTCTTCTCTCTCTCGTCTCTCTCTCTCTCTGCTGCTCTCTCTCTTTCTCTTCTCTTTCTCTTCTCTCTCCCTTCCTTCCTCCCTCTTTCCCAAAAACAACTTCCCTCTCCCGTCTCCCTCCCTCTCCCCCTTCCTCCCTCCCTCCCTCCCTCCCTCCCTCCCTCCCTCCCTCCCTCTCTCTCACTACTACTCTCTCATTCCCCCCTCCACTATTACTAGCTTTCTCTCAGTGCTCTCCTCTCTCTTCTCTCTCTGTCTACATTACTTTTGTCCTCTGTCTCTAATCTTCATCTTCTCTCTCTCTCTCTCTCTCTCTCTCTCTCCTACACTCTTCCTCTCATCTCGTCGCTCTCTCTCTCTCTTCTTTCCCTCCCTCTCTCTCCTTAACCCTCTCCCTCTCCTTCCCTCTCCCCTCTCCCCTCGCCTCCACTATGCCAACTCCACCTTCTCTCGCCTCCCTCCCTCCCTCCCTCCCTCCGTCCCTTCTCCTCTCCTCCCTCCCTCTCTCTCTTCTCTCTTCAACTCTCTCTCTCCCTCTCTCTCTCTCTCTCTCTAATCTCTCTCTTCTCTCGGGTCTCTTACTTGATGTTAGACAGATTAAAAAGACCAAATATATCAATTTTGTAAATCTGTACTTGATAAAAAATATAAATAAAAAAAAATGAAAAAAATAAAAACAAAGAATTTCGGGATTAATCTTGACTGTTTTTCTCTTTTTTGTGTGTGTGTGAGGAGGAGGTGGGGGGAGGGGGTGTAGCGTAGCGTGAGGGGGCCGGGATTAGAATTAAGAATGAAAACAACAAAAAAAAAAAACGAAATAAAAAATTGAATCGTCAAACAAGAATGAACTTCCACATGCCAGCTAATCCGTCCAAAAGCCCCAAGACTTGAAGACAAGTATGTCTGGTGAAGAGGGAAGAAGGCGAGGGGGAAAGACCGGAGAGAGGATGCGAGAGAGACGAGAAAGAGAAGGAGAGAGCAACAGACGTAGGGGAGGATGAGAGAAGGAGGGGAGATAGAGAGAAGATAGAGCGAGGAGAGGTGCAGAGCGATGGAAAGAGAAGGAGGAGCGGAGAGAAAGAGAAAGAGAGGAGAAAAGAGGAGAGAGGGAGAGTGAGGAGAGAGAGAGAGAGAGTGAGAGAGAGAGAGATGATGAGAGACTGAAGAGAGAGAGAGAGAGAAGAGAGTGAGAGAGAGAGAAGAGAGAGAGAAGAAGAGAAAGGAGGGAAAGAGGAGAGGGGAGAGAGAGAGAAGATGGGAGAGAGAGAGAGAGAGAGGAGAAGTGAAGGAGGGGAGAGAGCAGGGAGAAGGGGGAGGATGTGAGAGAGAGATGGTTTTTTTTTTTTGTGTTTTTGTTTTTTGGAAGTTATTTTTTTTTTTGTTAGTTGTAGTTTTTTTTTTGGGAGGGATTTTTTTTTTTTTTTTTTTATTTATTTCTTTGTTTTTTTATTTATGTTTTTTTTTGTATTTTTTTTTGTGTTGTTTTGTTTGTGAGTTAATGATGATGATGATAGGTATTAGGTTAATTGTGTGGGGACGTTTTGTTTTTTGAGTATTTTAGATGTATGAGAAGGATAGGTTATATTGGTTGTGTCTTTTTTTTGTTTTTGTCGTTTGTTATGATGTTATGATTGGTTTCAATTTGTTGAGATAGAGAGAGATTTTTTATTCTACTTATTTTTGGGTTTGTATATTTTGTCCTTTTTATTTATTTTTTTGTGTAGTTTGTAGGAGAGAGTTAGAGACGAGAATGAGGAAGAGAGATGAGAAGAGATGAAGAGATGAGAAGAGATAGGAGATTTGTAGTATGATTGAGAGAATGATGTATTGATGAGATGAGAGAATGAGAGCGAGAGAGAGAGGAGAGTAGAGCGAGAGCGAGCAGAGAGAGAGAGGAGAGGGAAGGATGGGAGAGAGAGAGAAAGAAAAAAGATGAGGAGAGAAGAAAGGAAAGCATGAGAGAGAGAGGGTGGAGAAGAAAGAGAGAGGACGAACAGGCGGGAAAAAGAAGAGTGTGGGAAAGAAAGAGACAGAAAGAGGGAGAAATAGAGATAGATAGAGAGAGAGAAAAAAAACATAGAAAGAGAGAGAGAGAGAGAAAGAGAAAAAAAAGAGCGAGAGCGAGAATGAGTAGCAGTTAGTCTCAGTGGTGAGTGAAAGGTAACTAAAGAATTTTTTGAACAGAGGGTTGGGTGCCAAGGAAGGGAAGGGCGGTCCTTGCAAAGAGGGGGGGGGGAGGACGGGAGGGGAAGAGAGGGCCCAGCGGCGGTAGAGGAGGAGAAGGGGTAGGGAGGAAGGAGAGGAAGGGGGGGGAAAATAGAGGCCCAGGGACGGGAGGGAGGAGAAGGGGGTTAGAGAGGGCGGGAAGAGAGGGTCAGTGCCAGAGACGGGGGAGAAGAGGATGGGGAGAGGGCGGGGGAGCCCCAACAGCCGCGCCGTAAGTCCAATTTCTCAAGTCCTATTCTTAAAGGCAAATTTTCTTCTCCACCTACTTAGAGTTCCATTCTTGCGATTTCCCTCCTTCCATCATATTCCATTTTGCTTTCGAGACAGATTTCTTAAAAAAAAAAAAAAAAAAAAAAAAAAAAAATCTGGCCTAACAATAAGACATTTTTGCTATTCTGTTCTCTTTCTCTTCTTTTCTTCTTTTCTTCTTCTTCTTCTCTTCTTCTTCTTATGTATTTTTCGAAATATTTTTGTTTCTTTTTCTTCGTTTTACTTTCTTTTCTTCTTCTTTTTCTGATTTTTTCTTTTTTACTTCTTTTCTTATTTTCAATTTCCCTTTTCTTATTTCTTTTTTCTTTCGTCTTTTCTTTTGTCTTTTTGTGCTTTTAATTTTCGTTTATTTGATTCGGCTTCATTCTTATCTCCTCATATTCGACTAATTTATTCCTTTTCTTTTTAAATCATTGATATTCCCTCACTTGCCCACTCTCTCCCTCTCTCTTGCCTCTCATCTCTCTCTCTCACTCTCTCATTTTTCTTTCATCTTTAACTTCATCACAATTCCCCAATCGGTTCTTTTTCATCATTTTCTCTCCTCTCACTCTCTTTTTCCCTCTTTCTCACTCGCTCACTTCTTCACTCCTCTCGCCCCACTCCATCACTCACTCATCCACTCGTCTATAATTCTGTCCTAATCCACTCATTTTCCCACTCACTTTTCCCCCACTCATTCACCACTCGTCCGTATCTCTCCCCACTCATTCATTTTCCCACTCACTCCCCCGCACTCCCTCGTTCAGTCACCCACTCATTCTCTCCCTATTTCTTCATTCCCTACCTCTCATTTCTCCCCATTCCCTCACTCAATTCACCCACTCATCATACCCTCTCCACTCACTCATTTCCCCTCGCTTTCGTCTCCCACTCCCTCATTCACTCATCCTATACCCTTTCCCACCACTCGTTTTTCACACTCGCTTCTCTCCTACTCATTCACTCGCTCACTCACCCGCTCATCCATACCCTCTTCCCACTCACTCACTTTCCTCGCTTTCTTCCTTCCCTCACTCACTCACCCACTCACTCCACACCTCTCCACTCACTCATCTCACTCACTCACTCACTACTCATCATACCTCTGCCCACTCACTCATCACACTCATCCACACCCTCCCACTCACTCACTTTCCACTCGCTCCTCCAGCCTTCCCTCTCATCAGCTGCTCTTCCCGACGCCTTCAACACTAGAAAAGTTATCTTCCATTTTTATTCTTTATGAAGCCAGAGCTTAATCCCACTCCGGCGAGGGCAGTGCGGTTTCCAAGGGGGGGGAGGGGAAGAGGAGGAGAGGGGCGACGGGAGTGAGGGGAGGGAAGGGAAAGGGGAGGGAGGGGAGAGGGGGAGGGGAAGAGGGATGAGAGGAAGGGGGGGGGAAGGGGCGAGGGTCGGGGGAGGGGAGGGGAATGGAGGAGGGGGAGAGGGACGGGAGGGGAGGGGAGGAAGAAATGGCGAGGCGAGAAGAGGGGGGGGGAACGGGGTAGGAAGAAACAGGATCAGGGAGGAAAGGAGGGGGAACGGCGAGGGAAGGCCATACAATAAAGACGGGACGGAAGGAGGATGAAGAAAAAAACTGGGAGGAGGGAGGGTCGAGGGAAGGAGGAGAGAAAGAGATAGTAAGAGGACGAGAGACGGCAGGAGAGGGGGAGGAGGGAGGGCGAGGAGGAGAGAGAAAGAAATCAAGAGTGACGAGAGGGGGGAAAGAGGACAGGAGAAAGCGTGAGGGAAAGGGAATAACATGCGGAGGAAAGAGAAGAGTAGTCGCGCCAAAGGAGTGGAGTGGGAAAGTGAGAGAAAAAGAGAGAAATAGGCCGAGACGAGAGAGAAATGAGTAGGAGAAGGGAAAGAATGTGAATGAAAAGATGGGGAGGAGAAGAATATGGGGACGAGAGAAGGAAATAGAGATGGGAGAGAGAGGGGGGGAGGGGAGAATGGTATAAGAAAGATAGAAAGACAGGGGAGAAGAGGGAATGCTGAGTAAAGGGAAAAGAAAAAAAAATATGAGAGCGAAAGGAGGGAAGGAGAGTGAAAGGAGAAGAATAGAGGGAGAGAGGCAGAGAAGAAAGTGAGAGAGACTGATATGCTAAAAAAAAAAATACTTGGGAGATACGGAGAGGAGAGGGACGAAAAAAAATACAGGTAACTATAAAGATATGACAAGGAGAAGAGAAGGTGCAGAGAGAGAAAAGAAAGATAGAAAAGAGAGATGACGGACGAGATATTCAGAGAAGAAGGAGAAAAGCGTAAAGAAGAAAAAAAGAATGAGGCGAGGGACACAAAAGAGAGAGGAGAAGAGTTGTACCAAGTGAACAGAGATGGAGAAAGGAGAAAAGAGAAAAAAGGAGTGAAAATTTAAGAAGGGGAGGCAGAGGAGAGAGAAAGAGAAGGGGGAGAGGAGAGAGAAGAGAAGGAGGTAGAGGAGGAGATACATAATCAGAAGATATACGAAATAGTTGATAGATAGATACGACAGATAGCCAAATAAATAGAAGAGAAGTAAGAGAATCTTCGAAAGACAGACATAGATAAACAGCTTCTCAATCATCTACCCATTATACTCGAACAACGACAGAAGACGACAGAACGACCCAAACCTTCAGCATTCAGTATCATTCACCCAATACATTAATCAAATATTACATAAAACNCAATCTCTCCTCCCCCTCCCCCCCGTCCGTCCCATCTCTCCTCTTCACGCCCCCCCCCCTCCCCCCCCCCCCCCCGCCCCCCCCCCTCCCCCCCCCCCCCCCCCCCCCCCCCCCCCCCCCCCCCCCTAGAAACGCCCACGGATGGGAGGGGGTTTTGCCAACCGAGACATTTAATTCACGGGAGAGTTGGTTTACATGGAGGGAAAATGACGATGTCTGTAGTCTTAAAAATAATTACTCCTATCGTTCTCTTTCTTTTTCTTTTTTTTTTTTTTTTTTTTTTTCATTATCTCTATTCGTTTTTTTTTTGTTCTTTTATTTTTATTTTCTCTTTTCTTTTCGTGTGTAGGTTCTAGTTTTTTTTTCTTTATGTTGTTGTTATTTTCCTTCTTTTTCTCCATTTTCTTTCTATTTTCATTTTTTTTCTTATTTTTCATTTATTTTTCTATTTTCGTTTTTCTTTTCTTTTCTATTTGTGTGTATGATTCTAGTTTCTTTTTCTTATGTTGTTATTTTCCTTCTTTTTTCAATTTTCTTTCTCTTATTTTCTATTTATTTTTCTTTTTTTTTTTTTTCTTTTTTTTCGGTGTAGGTTCTTTTTTTTTTCTTTATGTTGTTATTTTCCTTCTTTTTTCCATTTTTTTCTCTTATCATTTTTTTTTCTCTCTTTTCTTTTCTATTTTTGTGCAGGATTCTAGTTTCTTTCTTATGTTGTTGTTATTCCTTCTTTCTCTCTCTTTAGATCTATTTCAAGTCTTTGTTTGTTTATCTATGCAAATATGATTTTCTGTTCCTCGGCACCTCTTTCTATATATATATTCATACATCTGCATATACTTTGTCAAATTCTGCTTTTCTAACATTCTCTCTCCTTCTTCCACTTCTTCTCCCTTTTTGGTTTTCTTCTTCTCCGTCCTTTCTCTCTCCCTTTTCTTTTTTTCTTTTTTTTCTTTTCCCTCCTCTCATTTCCTCTCTATCTCCTTGCATCCTTTTTCATTCACATTCTTTCTTTCCTTCTCCTTAATCCTTTCTCCTTCTCTCTTCTTTATTTCAATCCCTCCCCTCTCCTCTTCTCCCATTTACTCTTCCTTCTATCCTTATATCTCTTCATATGCCTCCCTTCCTCTATCCTTCTCCTTCTCTTCCCTCCTCTTCCTCGCGTCCACTCCCCTCACTTCCCTCGCCTCCCTCTCTAACCCTTCCCCACTCCACCTCCCTTTCTCTTTCATTCCGTTCCCCTCCTCTCCCTTACCCGTCCCTCCTTCCGCATCTCTTCCCTAACCCTCCCCTTCTCCTTCCCTCTCTCCCCTCCCCTTTCCTCCTTCC
>NW_020872176.1:14732-19732 GCF_003789085.1 Penaeus vannamei
GAGAAGAGAGAGAAGGAGAAAGAAGGAACAAATAATAGAAATTAGAGAAAAGAAGGAAGAAGAAGAGGAGAGAGGAAAAGAGAAAGAAAAGAAAAAAGAAGAAGAGAAAAGATAAGAAGAAAAAAAAGAAAGAAGGGAAAGAAAGGAGAAGACAGAGGAACAAGAAAACGACAAGAAAATAGAAAAAGAGAAAAGAGGAAAAAAAAAAATGTTCGACGAGACACCTTTAACTGGGAATGCTGGATCAAGCTATTGGGTCAACGGTTTGGGAGGAAGCATGAAAAATACACTTACTGGTACAATGATATGATTGATGATATTAAGATAGGTGTTTGGCAGACAGTATCAAGTTGGTTTAATTTCATCTCGGGATTTTAGGTCTTTATATGTCTTTCTTCTTTTTAAATATATTTTCTGATTGGAAATGAAAATGTAGACATTTCGACAACAAAACAAATTATATAAACTAAATACAGAAGAAGAATAGATAATAGAATATAAAAAAAAAAATGAAATGGAACATTTCAGCAAACAAAAAATATTATATTTTGAATCAAATTAGCAGAATATGAATAGATAAAACGTCGAATAAATAAAGAAAAATAAATATAATAAAAGAATAATCGACATAACCATTACAAAACAAAAAATTAAAACAGCAGAAACACTTCCTACACCACACAAACAACAAACAAAAAAATCTTTCCTCCCACTAGCATATAAGCATGGGGCGAATAACCCTCGCCCCCCCAAAAAAAAAATACAAAACAAAAAATAATAAAAATCATCAATAAAAAATCCCGCATAATAAAATAATAAATAAATAAACAAAGAATAGCTAAAAAAAAAAAAAAAAAACAATCCGCAGCTGCACAACGACGACCAAGCCACCAAGCCAACCTCAGAAGTTCGGGCAATCCAGGAAGATAGTCCTCGTCGACTGACTGTTAACGCTCCACTGGACGGATACTCGTTCCGGTCTTTGCTCGGTAGTCACGCTGGGGAGAAGGGCTATGCAGGGGGCTGTGGGATGTCCGTGGGGGGGGGGGCGGCAGAGGAGACTCTTGAAATCAAAGGGGTATGTTATATGTTAAGATAGTTATATATATTATATATAATGTTATATATGTAATATATATGTATATTGTGTATATTATAATATATATTATATATAGATCATATAGATATATCTGTGGTTTGTGGTGTGTGTGTTGTGTGTGTTGGGTGTGTGTGTGTGTGTGGTGTGTGTGTATCATGCGTGTATCTATATATGTACACTACACACACACACACATCACACACACACACTACACACACACACACACTATATATTCATATATATATATATATATATATATATATAGTTATATATCAGTATATGGTCATAAATCTATATCTATATCTAATCTATATCTATATACTTCATACATCTATCTACTATCTACTATCTATCGATCTATCTATCTATCTTCTATCTATTATCTACTATCTATCTGTCTATCTATCTATCTATCTATCTATCTACTATCTATCTAATATATATGTATATATATATATGTTATATATATATATTATATATATTATATAGTATATATATAATACTATACAATATATATACTATATATATATAATATTGTATAGTATATATCTGTATATATATATATAGTAAGATATAAATAGATATATATATATATAAGTATATATATATATATACAATATATACTATATAATAGATATATATATATATAATATATATATATATATATATATATAATTATAGATATATGCAAAACATTAGACAGCGGATTACTCCAAAGAAAACAATCCTTTACACAACGAACAGAATCGAATCCCACCTTAATAGCCTGTCTGAATTTTTCCTTGAGTCTCGCGCCGATGGACCTGAAGGTGGGCAGTCTCTTCCAGCAGGTGCGGTGAGTGCAGGAGCCGGAGAGGCCGTGGCACTTGCAATGGGGCTGAAGGTGCCGCTGCACAGCCTGGAATACAGAGGCGGGGGTTGGCGAGAGAGAGAGTTGAAATGCGGGCGCTCCGTAGAGTTATGCGGAATCGGCGGGGTTGGGGATGCAGTATTCGTATGTATGTTGGATTGTAAAGTTAAATAAAAAGTTTTTTGTTTCCGTTTTATTAATTATATCAAACAATAGAAAAAAATTATGAATCAACCTATTAGTAGTAATACTAATGGAAATATATTCGATAATTCAAAGTAAAAAAAAGTTCATTTTCATTAAGTATATCAAGCAATAAAAAAAAATATCATCAATCAACCTATTATGTAGTAATACTAATGAAATAATAAAGCATACTCTATGTCGGTAAGTATATATAAGGCGATGCTCTATGTCGGTATGTATGATGTAAAGTAAAATAATAAAGTTTCGTTTTACTAAGTATATCAACCAAAAACACTTATCAAATCAACATGTGTCGTAATACTAATAAAATATATACATAAAAAAATTCCTAAGCACCAATGCCAAATCTCCCTCTCCCCATAAATACACAATCACGCCAATACAACCCATTAAATAACAACTTCTCCCTCAATGAATGAAAGACGACCCCAACGTGAGCCTCTTCAAGCACACAGCTGCGTCTGAATTTCCCGGGAAGGCGAGTGACAGCATCTTAAGGAACCGCATCTTATGAGAGGGTGTCACTGTCTTAAGATCGTTTTCTGGTCCGCCTGGCTCGCTCTGGAACATGGGTTGGGGGCGCAGCTTGTAATATATAATATAAATAATATTATAAGAATAATGATAAATAAAAAATAAAAATAAAGAAGAAGAAAAAAGAAAAAAAATATTTATATTCTCTTCATTTTCTTCTTCTTCTTTTTCGTCTTCTTCTATTCTTCTACTTTCTTCTTCTTCTTCTTCTACTTTTTTCGTCTTCTTCTGTTTTTTTCGTCTCCTTCTGTTCTTCTACATTTTTTCGTCATCTTCTATTCTTCTACATTTTTTCGTCTTCTTCTGTTCTTCTACATTTCGTCTCTTCTTTCTTCTCTTCTCTCCTTCTATTCGTTTTTTTTCTTCTACTTTATCTACTTCCTTTTCTACTTCTTTTTCTCTTTCTTGCTTTGGGAGGGGCTAGGGAGGAGGGTGGAGAGGGTGCTTGTTCATGTGTGTGGTGTGTGCTGTTGCGTCCGCGTGTGAGGGTCGAATGTCGAGTGATAAGAGGATTAAAGAGCAATAAATATTTGGATAATGATAGTTGTATATTGGAAAACACCCCTTAAAAGATATAATGTATAAACACACACACACACAGACACATACACACACACACACACCACACACACACATACACACACAGACACACACACATACATACATACATACATATATATAATATATATATATATATATATATTATTATATATATAATATATAATATATATATATATTATATAAATATTGTATGTATGTATGTATGTATATTACATATTTATATACGAAGACTTACCAAAACGAATCCAAATAAATGAAATAAAATTACAACAGTGCTATTCATCAACAAATACACATGTAAATAACTGCCAAGAAAGTGAAATGACAAGCCCAAAAAAAAAAAAAAAAAATAGTCACCCCCCACGCTCCACCCCCCCCCAAACCCCCCGACCCATTTTCTATCTCGCGTTTCTGCCCGCGCTGTCAGTCGCTCGTTAGCATTGCATAAGGAGGACATCGCCTCGTCCCTCCTGTCCATCCAAGGACCGGGGAATATAATTGCACCGTAAACCCCCCTCTTTGCTCGTTAAGCTTCGTTCGCGGTACAGCTTAAACGACGATTATGCAAAACAGGTGTTGCTTCGCGGCGAAGAGACACTAGTTAGTAATTAAGAGCTCTAATTACAGAATTGCCGCGGTGGTTGGGGAGAAGGGGGGAGGGGAGAAAACAGAGGGAGGAGGAGGTGAAGAAAGAGGGAGGAAGGAAAGTGAGAGTAGGGAGGGAGAGAAGGAGGAGAAGAGGAGGAGAGGAGGAGGAGGAGGGAGGTGGAAGGAAGAGAGGATGGTGAGAGAAAAGTGGGAGGAGGAGTGAAAGGTAGGGGGAGGGAAGTGGAATGGGGGGTAGGGGAGGGAGAGTGAGAAGGTAGGGAGGGCTGAAAGAGGGATGGATTGGAGGGAAGGGAGGGAGGGTGAAAGGTAGGCATGGAGATGTAGAGAGATGTAAGGGAAGGGAGGGAGTTAGGGAGGTTGAGAGGAGATAGTGGATGTGGAGAGAAGTAAGGAGGGAGGGAGGGAAACGTTAGGAGGGAAGGTCAGGAGAATGGAAGGGGTAGAGGAGAGTGGAAAGGTAGGGAGGGCTAGAGAGAGGAGGGAGGGAGGGAAGGAAGAGAAGATAACGTTAAGTTCTTCAAGGAGAGGAGTATATCTTGAGAAAGTCGCTATGATATGTAGTCAATTGTGCTATCTGCCCACAATGTTCCTTCTTTTACTTTTTCTTCTCTTCTTCTTCTTTTCATCTTCTCTTTCTTTCCTTCTCCTTCTCCTTCTTTTTTCTTTCTTCCTTTTCCTTTTCTTCTTTCTTTTTTTCTCTTCTTTCTTCTCTCTGTTCTTCTACTCTTCCTTTCTTCTTCTATTCCTTTTTTTCTTCTACTCACTACTTTTCTTCTTTTCTTCTTGCTTCTTATTCTCCCTCCTTCTATTTCTTTTTCTCTCTTCTTTTTTCTACTTCTTCTTTCTTTTCTGGTCCTTATCTTTTGTTCTTATATCTTCTCTTTTCTCTGCTCTTCTCCCCTCTCCTCTTCTCTCTTCTTTATCTACTTCTGCTCTTATTACTTCTTCTTTTCTCCTCTTTGTTGCCTTACAAGACATACAAGGGTGTCCATTTATGACAGTTCCTTAAACGGCGATCATCTTGTGTGTCAAAATGGGTGTTTTATGTCATCAATGTTCTTTGGAATTTGCATTTACCTGTTTCTAACTATCTTTCTGCCTGTTTTTGTCTGACTTTTTTGTCTCCTGATTGGCATGTCC
>NW_020872176.1:32232-34732 GCF_003789085.1 Penaeus vannamei
TCAATGGATGAGTCAAACGGCGTTTTGGTACCCGCCCCTTTCGCCTCCGCCTCGAGAAAGCTCTGGCCTGTCCGGAAGGCAGTTTTATGTTGTTTATATCCAGTTTCAAAGCTAAGGGACTCCCCATGAGACAGAAGTCCCTGTGTTGTCGCCTCTTTTGGCTAATGACGACCAGAGGACTCGCGTAGGAGGACCTGCTGCCGCTCCGGTCCATATGGAGAAGGCTGTGTATATCGTAATTTCCAAGAAAAGATTTTCATGTTTGTTAAACAAGGAGGAAACTTATGGGGCTGACTACAGAGGAGCAATTCTCGATGCGAGTCGACACGATCGTCTATTAAGTGCAAAGAAAATTCGGTAATACAGAAAATTGGAGGAGAGAGAGAGAGAGAGAGAGGGAGAGGGAGGGAGGGAGGGAGAGGAGAGAGGAGAGAGAGAGAGAGAGAGAGAGAGAGAGAGAGAGGGAGAGAGAGAGAGAGAGAGAGAGAGAGAGAGGAGAGAGAGAGAGAGAGAGAGAGAGAGAGAGAGAGAGAGAGAGAGAGAGAGAGAGAGAGAGAGAGAGAAGAGAGAGAGAGAGAGAGAGAGAGAGAGAGAGAGAGAGAGAGAGAGAGAGAGAGAGAGAGAGAGAAAGGCAGAGAGAGAGAACAATATCAATACCTCAATACATATAATCTAAAAAAAAAAAAAAAGTATATATAATCCCCCCCCAAAAAAAAAAAAATACATCTCCACAATTTTCAGAAGCTTTCCTTCCCTAAATACCAGCACCAACACGCCCCCGCGCCCTCGCCCGCCCACCTCACCCCACATCCAACAAACGCCCACGTAATAAAAAGAGACACAGCTCCGCCCCACGACCCTGCTGGTTTTCCAAAAGGTTTGTTTGTAATTCGTTTATGACGGAGGAACAGCCCTTACGACCTTTGAAACTTCTGTGGTGGAAACAACACATCGCGTCTCTGTTTTCTTGAGGGGGAGGGGAAGGGGGGAGGAGAGGGGAAAGAGGAGGGGAGGAGAGGGAAAGGAGAGAAAGAGGGAAGAGAAGAGAGGGAAAGAGGGAGAGGAGAGAGGAGGAAGGGGAAAGAGAGAAAGAGGGGAGAGGAGAGGGAAAGGGAAGAGAAAGAGGGGAGAGGAGAAAGGGAAGAGAAAGAGGGGAGAGGAGAGGGAAATGGAAAGAAAGAGGGGAGAGGGAAGAGGGGAGAGGAGAGAGGTAGAAAGAAGGGGGAAGGGAAGAGAAAGAAGGAAGGGAGAGGTAGAGAGGAAGGGGAGAGGAGAGGGAAAGGGAAGAGAAAGAGGGGAGAGGAGAGAGGTAGAAAGGAAGGGGAAATGGAAAAGAAAGAGAGGGGAGAGGAGAGAGGTAGAAAGGAAGGGAAAAAAGAAAAGAAAGAGCAAAAGGGATGGAAAAGAAGAGGAGGGGAAAGAGGAAAGAAGAAGGAAAGAGTAAGAAAGAGAATAGGAAGAGGAAAAGGGAAGAAAGGAAAGGGATGGAGAAGAGGGAAGAAAAGATGAATTGGGAAAGGGAAAGAGAAAGGGGAAGGGAAGGAGAAAGGAAAAAATAGGAGGAAGGATGAGAGAGAGGAGAGGAAAAGGGAAGAGAAAAGGGGAAGAAGAAAGCGAAGGGGAAGAGAAAAGGGAAGAGAAAGCGAAGGGGAAGAGAAAAGGGAAGAAGAAAGGAGATGAAGGAAAAGCGAAGGGGAAAAGGAAGAAAAGGAATAGAAAGATGGAAAGGAAAGGGGGAAGTGAAGTGAAAGAGAGGAAGAGTGAAGGAGAGACGAGAAAAGTAGGGGAAAGAGGAAGAGGAAAAGAAAAGGAGAAGGAAGGAAGGAAGGGGAGGGGAAAGAAAAGCACAAAAAGAGAGGAAAAAAGGAGAAGAGAGAAGAAAGAATGAAAAAAGAGAAGGGAGGTTAAAGAAAGATGTGGAAAAGGAAAGAAAAGAGGAGAGGCATTGGAAAGAGGAAAAAAATATTTAAAAGAAACAGAGAAGAAATGGGAATAAAAAGAGATTAAGAGGAAGAAAGAGAGAGACCAAAGAAATACGAAGAAGGAAAATAATCGACAGAGGAGAAAGGAACCATCACAAAAGAAAATTAATATGGAATGATTGATTTAATATTCGAAAGGAAAAAAATCGATTTCGAATAATTAAACAAGAGAAAATTAATATCAAATGAAAATAATTACTCGCACATCCCTTGGGTAATTCTACAGGCAAATGATAACATAAGAGAAAAAGAAATACATGGATGCCGAAAAATGCAAATGATGGAATAAGAAAAAAAAGAAAAACGAGTGAAGAGAGAAGAGAGAGAGAGAGAGAGAGAGAGAGAGAGAGAGAGAGAGAGAGAGAGAGAGAGAGAGAGAGAGAGAGAGAGAGAGAGAGAGAGAGAGAGAGAGAGAGAGAGAGAGAGAGAGAGAAGAGAGAGAGAGAGAGAGAGAGAGAGAGAGAGAGAGAGAGAGAGAGAGAGAGAGAGAGAGAGAGAGAGAGAGGAGAGAGAGAGAG
>NW_020872176.1:37232-39732 GCF_003789085.1 Penaeus vannamei
GAACGCTGTATAACTCTTTAAAACGAAGGAGGAGGGGGAGAAGAAGAAGATGTAGAAGAAGAAGAAGAAGAAGTGGAGGAAGAAAAGGAAAAAGAAGTGGAGGAAGAAGAATAAAAAGAAGAAAAGAAGAAATGGAGGAAGAAGAAGAAGTGGAGGAAGAAGAAGAAAAGAAAAGAAAAAGAAGAAAGGAGGAAAAAGAAGAAGGGTTGAGTGGGAGAGCGGTAAAAAAATATATATATTGAGTGGAGGAAAGGAAAAGGAGGGGAAGAACGAGTGAAGTGAGAAAAAAATGAGAGAGGGGAAATGGAAGGGAGAGAAGAGGAAGGAAAAGGGAGGAGGAGGTGGCAGGAGTGGTAGAAAAGGGAAGGGAAGAGCAAAGTAGAGGGGAAGAAGAGGGGTTATAAAGATAAAAGGAGGGAGAGAGAGAGAAAGGGAGAGAGAGGGAAAGGAAAGAAACAGAGGAAGGGGAAGGGGAAAGGAAGAGAGAGGCAAGGGGAAGGAGAGAACAGAAGAAATGAAGAGGGGAAAGGAAAGAAAGAGAGAGAGGAAAGAAAAAAACAAAAACAAGAAAGATAGAGTGGAGAGGAGAGATAGTGCAAGAGAAAGATAGAGAAGAAGAAAAAAAAAAGAAAAAAAGAAACACGAATAAAAGTCAAGAAATCAAGAAAGGAGAAGGAAAAAGAGAAAGGAGAAAAGCAAGAGAAGAAGAAGAGAGAGGGAGAGATGCAATGATAGAAAATTTATGAACTTTGAAAGGAAGAGAGAGAGGGAGAGAAAGGGAGAGGAGAAGGTGTCAAATGAATAGGAAATTTCTTATGAATTTGAAGGAAAGAGAGAGGGGAGGGAGAGAGAGGGAGAGAGACAGGGAAGGAGAGAGGGAGAGAGAGGGAGAGAGAGGGAGAGGGAGGGAGAGGGGAAGAATAGGAGTGCAAAGGAATAGGAAATTTCTTATGAGTTTCGAAGGAAAGAGAGAGGGGGAGAGAGAGGGAAAGGGGAGAAAGAACAGGGAGAAGGAGAGAGACAGGAAGAGGGAGAGAGACAGGGAGAGGGAGGGAGAGAGAGGGAGAGAGAGGGAGAGGGGAAAGAAGAGGAGTGCAAAGGAATAGGAAATTTCTTACGTTTCGAAGGAAAGAGAGAGGGGGAGAGAGGGAGAGAGAGGGGCAGAGAGGTAGGAGATGGGGGGGGGGGAGAGACAGGGGAAAGGGGGGGGGGGGCAAAGGGAGAGAGAGGAAGAGAGAGGAAGAAGACAGGGAGGGGAAGAAGAGATGCAACATGGAATAGGAAATTTCTTACGTTTCGATGGAAAGAGAGAGAGGAGGGAGGGAGAGAGACAGGAGAGGGAGAGAGACAGGGAAAGGGAGAGAGAGGAAGAGAGAGGAAGAAAGACAGGGAGAGGGAAGAAGAGGAGTGCAAAGGAATAGGAAAATTTCTTACGTTTCGATGGAAAGAGAGAGGGAGGGGAGGGGAAGAGACAGGAAGAGGGAGAGAGACAGGGAGAGTGAGGGAGAGGAAGAGAGAGGGAGAGAGAGGGAGAGGGAAGAAGAGGAGTGCAAAGGAATAGGAATTTCTTATGAGTTTCGAAGGAAAGAGAGAGGAGGAGAGGGAGAGAGACAGGAAGAGGGAGAGAGACAGGGAAAGGGAGAGAGAGGAAGAGAGGAAGAAAGACAGGGAGAGGGGAAGATGAGGGTGCAAAGGAATAGAAAATTTGTTATGAGCTTCGAAGCAAAAATTAGGAGAGCCAGCAGTAAATAGTGGGTCTTCGGGCGATCAGTGTTTACGGAAAGTCCGCGGCGTTAAACAAACACGGAGGCGGGCGTCGCGACGTCTGAAACGCGGCGGGGGTGGGCGGGGGTTGTGGGCGGGGGGTGGTTTTGTGGGCGTTGGAGGGGGTGGGCGGGGGGTGGTTTGTGGGCGTGGGAGGGGGGTGGTGTTTGGCGTGGTGGTTTGTGGGCGCGTGGGAGGGGGGGTTGATGGTGGGGTGGTGTTTGTGGCGGGCGTGGGAGGGGGCGTGGGAGGGAAGTGAGGGGGTTGGATGGGGTGGTTTGTGGGCGTGGGACGGGCGTGAGGGGGGGAGGCGAGTAAGGGGGGTGGGCAGGGGGTTTGTTTGGGCGTGGGATGGGCGTGAGGGGGTTGAAGCCTGTTCATTGATTTATTTATTATCTAACCGATCAGTTACCTGCCATTCATTATTTGATTATTATCTATATTTGTTTATCTACTTATATCAACAATACTGATATCATCAATGTTATTGTTATCATTTTCATTATCATTCGTTAGTATTAGTTTTGTATTTGCATCATCATTATTATCACTATCATTAGTATCATTGTTATTATTGCTGTCATTATTGATATTGTAATTTTTTACCATTATTATCATTTATTTTTCTGATTTTTTATTATCATTATCATTACCTTTATTTCCACTGTTGACATTAAGTAATATCGTTGCTATTATTATTTATCACTATCATCATCATTATCATTCCTATCATTGT
>NW_020872176.1:45807-50807 GCF_003789085.1 Penaeus vannamei
GATCGAGTAGAGAGATCGATCGAGAGAGAGAGAGAGAGAGGAGACGAGAGAGAATGCAGAAGAGAGAGATTTACTCTTTATCGGTAATCCAAATTATTTATTCAATTTCGATAATTCAATGATTTCCTACTATTAACTCTCTCTTTATATCCTAAGGTAAATCCAACAATAGATCTATCACTCACATTAAATCACATCGGCATACCATATTTCTCTTTCAGTCTGAATATATATAGATAGATATTACCATCGCAATCCATTACTACACACTCAGACACACAAAGTTTGTTGTCGTGTTGTGTGTTGGTTGTGTGTGTGTGCTGTTGTCGATGATGTTGTGAGAGAAGAATGAAAGCGTGTAGGTGTGGTGCTGATTGTGCACAAATAGAGCTGAGCGCTACACATAACACACCAATGCCACAACACATATCTCCAAATACAATCTGGCGTTCTCTCCCCTCTGTATATGACATGCATCAATGCATACATACACGACCAACACCACACAACACCGACACACACACACACACCACACAACATTATTATATATATATTAATATATATGTGTGTGTTGACACCACAGCACACAGTATATATTTGTACATGTGTGTGTGTCGTGTGTGTGATGTTCGTGTGTGTGTAAGTGTGTGTGTGTGCAACTACCACACACACACACACACACACAACACACACAACACAATGTAAGTTCACCACACACACACATATATATAAATATATAATATATATATATTATATATATTATATATATATATATATATATATATATATATATATAATATATATATATACGTGTATGTGTGTAAGGGGAAACTAATTGAGAGGCGCGAGAGGGTTCTGGGCTCCTCCTCAGGGTTCTTGGGTACACGTCAGGGTTTGCGGGTATGACTAAGGGCGCCCGTGATGTAAGATAGCGTATAGAATTTGCTCATCTGTAACTCTGTTTTCACCTGGACGTCACACCTTTAATCAACTGTCGCCAATTTTGCGTGAGTACGTTTTTTTTTTTTCTTCCAGTCCATATATAGCGCTCTTTCGTCACGGTCTCTCTTCTTTCTCTCTATCCTCCTTTTCTTCCCTTCTCACTTCCTTTCTTTCCCTCTTCGTCCCTCCCTCTCCTCTTCCCTCTCCTTCCTCCCTCCCTCCTCCTCCTTTTTTCGTCCTCATCCCTCCTTCATCTCCCTATCTTCCTCTCCCTCTCTCCTCCCTTCCTCCTCCCTCTCTTTTCCTTCCTCCCTACTCTCCCTTCTCCCTTCCCTCTCCTCCCTCTCCTTCCTCCTCCCTCCCTTCCTCCCTCCCTTCCTCCCTCCTCTTTTTCCTCCCTCCCTCCCCTCCCTCTCCCTTCCTCCCTCCCTCTCCTCCTCTCCCTCCCTCTCTTCCTCCCTCCCTCCCTCCCTCCTTCCCTGCTATTACTGTTACTTCCCGTCAACGTCAGGGCGCATACAGCCAGCTGGCGTCTCTACTTCATACATATATTCACTTTTTTTTTCAATTACCTCGAAGTAATTTATCTCTCGGGATCCAAATCGCCGAAAAAGGAACTTCTATAAATGTTGCTGTCAGAGCTCTTGACAAACGCGTGTAGATATTCAATTAGCTATCGGGCATCGTCTTAAAAAGAAAGAAAGAAAAAAGAAAAACATAAGTAGTATTTTGCAAACCAAACACGATTGTAAAGAAAAAGAAAAGAAAAAAAAACATCAGTATTTTTGCAAACCAAAACACGATTGTAAAGAAAGAAAGAAAAAAAAATCAGTATTTTTGCAAACCAAACACGATGTAAAGAAAAGAAAGAAAAAAAAAATCAGTATTTTTGCAAACCAAACCCGATTGTTTTTTTTTTTTGTTTTGTGTGTGTTGTGGGGGGGGGCTCTTTTTAGGGGGGCGTGATTGCAGATGCCTCTTAGACCTCTTTGCAATCACCCCAACACACCGAGCACTAACCCCCACTTACAAACCCTTACCTACCCCGCCCGCCTCACGAACCCATCCTCACCCTTAATCTGCCCCCTTTGGTTCCCCGGAAATTATAACCCGGTAGATAAAAAAAAAAAAAAAAAAAAAAAAAAAAAAAAAATCGACGACAAAAAAAAAAAAAAACGACAAAAAAAAAAAAAAAATCGACGACAGCCAGCGACAGTCCAAGGGATATTATCACCCCCTCCCCCCATTTGGAGTATCGAGGAGGGGTGGGGGTGGGGGGAAGCTGTCTTCTTCGGCTGTCTTGGGCGTCGAAGAGCCTCGGCCGCTGAATGAGAGCCGCTGTTATGACCTTCGCTGTCAACTCGGCTGCGAATAAAGACCTGGGTTGACCTCTCGTGACCTCGGGGCTGTGCGAGGTCTTTCTGCAGGTAGCGCCTGATTTAGAGCGTGTGCGGAGCGTGTAGTTTGGGGAGAGGAAGAGGGGGAAGGAGGGGAGGGAAGGAAGGAGGAGGGTGAGGGAAGGAGAGAGAAGGAAGGGAAGAAGAGGAGGGGAGGGAGAAGGGGAAGAGAGGGGAGGAGGGGGAGGAAAGGAAGGAAGGGGAAGAAGAGGGGGAGGGGGGGGGAGGAAGAAGAGGGGAGGGGGGGAGAAAGGAGATAAGGGGAAAGAGAAGGAGATGAGGGGAAGGAAGGAAGGAGGGGAAGAAGAGGGGGAGGGGAGGGAGAAGTAGAATGAGAGGAAAAGAGAAGGGAGGGAAGGGGTGGAGAGGAAAGTGAGGAAGGATAATAATAATAATAATAATGATAATAATAATATAATATAATAAATAATATAATGAATAATGATAATATAAATAATAATAATAATAATAATAATAATAATAATAAAAGGGATATTATTAATGATATAATGATGATAATTAGTAGTGATATGATAACATGATACTGAATATTCTTTAAAAAATTACATGGCAGCTTGCTATAAAGGACATTTCATTCATCAGGTAATAACAATAGTATTTTTTATTTTGAATTTTTTTTTGTTTGTTTGTTTGTTTACATGAGATCGATGTTATTTCTTTATTTTTGCGGAATGTTTTTGTAATGAGATATACAAACTGAAAATCTGTACTTTCTCTTGCAGAAACACCTCCTTTTTATTCTCTCTTCCTTCTTATCCTCTTTTCTTTTTACTTCTCTTCTCCTCTTCCTCTTTCCATTCCTTGTCCTTGTCTCCATCTCATCATCGTCTTCCTCCTCCTTCTTCATCTTCTTCCTTCTCCTCTCCCTCTCCCTTCTTCTCCTAACCTCCTCCCCCTACCTCAATCCCCCCCCCTCCTCTTCACTCCTTCCCCTTCCCCTCCTCTTCCTCTTTCTCCTCCCCTCCCCTTCCCTTCCCCCCTTCCACTTCCCTCTCTCTTCCCCCTACCCAAATCCCTCCCCTCCCTCTTCCACCCCTCCTTCTTCTCCTCCCCCTCCCTCTCCCTCCCCCCTCCTCTTAACTGAGACAGCGCAGAGGGGGAGGGGGGGAGTGGAGGGAGGGGAGACTCGGCTAATTTCACTTTCATCAAGGAATTCGGAATGTTTTGCTTGGCGGCGCTGGGGTCATTACGTGCATTTCTGGGAGATCTAAGGAGCGAGATTTCTGGTGGGGAGGAGGGGGGGAGGGGGAGGGGGTGTATTATGGGTCTTTTGTTGTTGTTGTTGTTTTGCAATTTACGTAATGGTGCTTTTTGGTTGTTGTTGTTGTCGATATTGCTTTTTTTCTATGCGTTGTGGGATGTACTGTACGGTCCTCTGATTCGTGTATCATTTCTCCTTTATCTATCTCCGAGAATCTATTTATTGCTTTCCGTTTCTATGGAACGAAGCTGTGCTACAGAATTGTTAAAATTGCTATTATGATTATGACTATCATTAACTTATTGTTATCATTATCATAATCATTAGTATTTTCATTATTATCAATAATAGTATTGTTGTTATGAAATTAGCATTTTCATGATTATTAAAAATAGTATTGTTATTTTATAAATCATGAGAATTTTCACTATTATCATCAATGCTAATATTGTCATCATCATCATCATTATTATTATTATTATCATTATATAATATCATCACTAGAAGCAGTAGTGCCATCATCTCCATCATCAGTATCATTATAATCCCAATTAACATAATGCTTATCACTATCATCACTCTCTCTCTCCTCTCTCTCTTTCTTTCTTTCCCAATTGTTTTATTATCCTCCGCACAATCTCTATCCCCAGTTCATCCAACATTCCTGCCCTTTTGCTTACAGATATTTGCGAGTGTGCCATCCCCTCCCCCCCCTCCCCTCCCCCCATGTGTTTTTCTACCCCCCCCCTCCTTATCTGCAGCAAATCTTCGCAAAAATTTAGACGCCACAAAAGCAACACGTTTTTTTTTTTCTTCTTTCGGGTTTCAAAGTACAGATGGTTCAGGTGTATTGATTTGGTATTTTCCTTTTTACACTCGCTTGCTATGCTGACATTTAGTTTTCGAGCGGCTGCTGACAGATGGCTCTCTCCAATATCTGTGCCATCTGCGCCGGTCTGTATCTTAACAACAACTTTGCTACACTACTTTCTAGCACAGATGCCTCGGATTGTTGCTTTTAGCTTACACTCAAGGGTTGGCAGAGTTTAGGGATCGCCTTAAATCTAATGTTAATAAATTAGTTATTGTTGTGATTATCTTTCCTATGTGTACTTGTTGTTGTTACTTGTTATTACTTATTACGTGTTATTACTGAATTTGTTATCACTATTGAGAATGTGTTTTCGTTGTTATTAGTGAAAACTTTTTTTTTGTGTATCATTTCTCCTGGCAGTGTTGTTATGCACTGGTGTATAGAAAAACACTTTAACTTGTTGGTATTATGGTATGTAAGACCCACAATGAACAAACTAAACTTACTGAAACTCAAACACTTTCGTTATTATTAATGAAAGTGTTACCAAGATTCTTTTAACCCTTCTGTCCTCACTATCAAAACTAACCATTTAACAAAAACTAATAGAAAAAAAACAAAGAAA
>NW_020872176.1:63307-68307 GCF_003789085.1 Penaeus vannamei
CTTAAATCTATCGCGCTGTCACCCTCTTCCACCCGAAGCGATATCCGAGCTCTCCCCCTCCCCCTCCCCTCCTCCCCCTGCACCTTAGCATCCCCTTAACTCCTCGAAAAGAAGGGGGGAAAAAAATACGTGTAAAAAATAGAGAAACCTTCAACTCAGACGTCTAAACTTGGAATTCTAAACTTACTGTGATATTCTCGTCACAAGTCATCTTTGATAAGGTGGCGTATGATGTCTCCTGTGAGGGGGCGTGGTCAGGTTGGGAGGGGGAGGGAAAGGGGGGGGGGGGGGGAGGGGGAAACTAAAGGATAGGGAAGGGAGGCGAAAAAATAAAAGGAAGGGAAGGGGGGAGGGGAAGTGAAAGGGAATGGAAGGGAAGGAGGTTGAAGAGGGGAAGTGAAGGGAAAAGGGAAGTGAAGGAAATGAAGGGAAGGGAAGGGGAGAGAAGGAGGAACAAGGGAATTGAAGGGAAGGGAGCTGAAGGGGGTCGGAAAGGAAGTGAAAGGAAGTGAAGGAAGAGGTTAGAGAAGAGGAGACAAGACAAACTCAAGGTAGTAGAAGGGGAAGGCCCAAACTCAAGGAAATAAAAACGGAGTTAGAGAGAAAAAAAAAAAGGGAAGAGACACAAACGAAGACGAAAAAAAAGAGCCAAAGAGAAGGAGAAGGGGGTGGCAGGGGAGGCAGAGAGCAGGAGGTAAAGGTAAGGATGGCGGAAGAAGGCTCACCACAGTTGGCAACGGAACCTCTGCCAGCGGTCCACCTGTTCTTGTTCCACCTGTTCACAATAAACTAATCCCGCGTCTTCCAGAAAGTTATTTTACAGGGTTCATCATGATCCCCCGCCGAGACCACACCTGAGACAGGTGTGGGTCTGGGAGAGAGGGAGAGAAAAGATAGATTAACGAATAGATAGGGAGGGAGAGGGTGGGGAATAGGGGTTCCAAGACAGACAGATTGACAAGTTGATAAAGACAGGAAGAGAAAGAGAGAGGGAGAGAGGAGGAGAAGGCGGGAGGGAGAGAGAGAGAAGAGAGAGAGAGAGGGGGGGTGAATGAGACAGGCAGACAAAACACACACACACAGACAGAGAGTGAGTGAGAGAGAGAGAGAGAGAGAGAGAAGAGGGAGGAGGGAGGGAGAGGGTGAACGAATAGGGGTTTCATGACAGACAGATTGGCAAGAAGATAAAGACAGGAAGAGGAATGGAGAGATAGGGGGGGGGTGAAAGAAGGACAGAGAGAGAGAGAGAGAGAGAGAGAGAGAGAGAGAGAGAGAGAGAGAGGAGAGAGAGAGAGAGAGAGAGAGAGAGAGAGAGAGAGAGAGAGAGAAGGAAGATAGACTGACAGAAAGAGGAGAGAGAGAGAGAGGCAGAACCAGACAGACAGAGACACAGATATAAAAACAGACAGACAAAAAGACAGACAGACAGAGAGAGAGACAAAACGGCAGACAGATAGAGACAGAAAGAGAGAGAATGCGAGAGAGAGCACGTGAGTGAGACACAAACAGACAGACAGAGGAATAAATTCTATGGAAGGGTGATGCCAAAAAGGTAAACAAAGTGAAAGACAGAATTTTAAGAATAAATAAGCAAATAGAGAAAACTAGAAAGAAACGGAGATAGAATCAAACGCATGAGTGACGAGAAATATTTCCTGTAACTTGCGCCTCCATAAATAGTCAACAATCTTTTTTTTTTCTTCTTTTTTTTTCACCTTGAAAGAAGCTCGTTTTAATGATCCTACTCTACGGTGCGTCTCTATCCCCCTCCCTTCTCCCTCCCTCTCCCCCTCCTCTTACACCCTCCCCTAAACACCCTCCCCCCCCCCTTACACCCTCCCTTTCCCCTTCTCCCTCCCTCCTCTACACCCTCCCCCTCTCCCCCCTCTCCTTAGCACTCCTCCCCCTCCCTTTCACACCCTCCCCCTTCCCCTAACACCCTCTCTCTCCCTTAACCCCCTCCTTCCCCTTCCCCTCCCCCCTCCTAACACCCTCTCCCTCCCATTACACCTCCCCCTCCCCTAACACCCTCCCCCCTCCCCATTACACCCTCCCCCTCCCCCTACCCCTACACCCCCCTCCCCTTACACCCTCTCTCTCCCCAAAATCCTCCCTAACACCCTTCCCCTCCCCCTAACACCTCCCCCTCCCTTACACCCTCCCCCTCCCCCCTTCCATTACACCCTCCCCTAAACCCTCCCCCTCCCCCCTTTTACACCCTCCCCCTTCCCTCCCCTTACACCCTCCCCCTTCCCTCCCCCTACCGCCACCAATACGCAACCCATATATAGTCGCACAGGCATATCTCTCCATCTTTCCCTCTCGCTCATGTCTTTATCAATCCCTCTGTTTAGATGTTTATTTCTAACATTACATTCCCGGGACGAGTCGCGGGGCTGAGTCGCGGCTGCTGCGAATGCCTTCCTCTCTAGCATTATCTGTGATGGGATTCTGTTGCTCTCAGTATGCCTGACGTCACGCGGCGCTGCTGACTGCCTGCCTGACGCGCGAAGACAGACGTCGAACGGTCGCTGACGTTGAGGCGGCGTTCGCGTTCGTGCTGGGACAAGATTTTTTTTTTTTTTTTTTTTTTTGGACGTGTGTACGTTGTTCTTCGTGGCGTATTGGAATTGCGTTGATCCGTTTCGTATGACACTTCTAGGGGGGGGGAAAGGTGGGGAGGGGAAGGTGGGGGAAGGGAAGGTGGGAGGAAGGGGGAAGGTGGGAGGGAAAGGGGAAGGGGAGGGGGGCGGGTGAAGGGTGAACGAAGCACCACACGATACTGCTAAGACAGTATTATCAGGGTTTTAGCACATCCGGGCAGGAGGGCATAAGTCCCCGAAGCTGTCCTGACAGGGAGAGTCAATCACTTCGCGCGCAGGTCTGACCACACTGCACCTGGCTTCAGCTGACACCACACAGAGCTGACATTCTCGGGCAGTCTCTTGTAAGCTTGTCCCCACCCCACCCCCTCCCTTCCCCCATCCCCCCCCTCTCTCCCCGTCTCCGAGCCTCCCTCCACCTCCCAACTCCCAAACCCACCCCCTTCCCCCCCTCGACCTCCTCCCCCCTCCTCCGACCACCTCGCGTAGTTAAGATTAAGGACAATAAAACATTGCATGTTTTCGTATTTACAAAAAAAAAAAAAAAAAAAAAAAAAAAAAAAAAAAAACGTTTTTTTTTTTTTTTTTTTTTTTTTTTTTTGGTAATCTGCTTGGTCAAGCTGGTAATTGTTATCTCTCTCGCCTTGCGTTCTTATTAAACCGGGTTGTAAATGCTCTCGTGTTTTGTGTATCATGCTGAACATGCGCCATGCAAGTGCGGCACGCAATATAAACATCATATCGCCAAGATCTCGCTTCATCCAACATCTAACCACACATAATGTTAAATTAAAATACCAAGATGCAATTCTCGTACATCAGGGAGCTGAAATGAGGCTGGTATTATAAATTCCACGACGATGATTAGGCACGAGCGAATGTGCGAAGGTTTGTGTGTGAAATTTGTTCATTTTCGAGGGAGATTTACTGGGCGAAGGGGCAGGTGGGGAGGGAATTTAGGGGACTGAGAGAGATAAGGAAAGAGAGAGAGAGAGAGAGAGAGAGAGAGAGAGAGAGAGAGAGAGAGAGAGAGAGAGAGAGAGAGAGAGAGAGAGAGAGAGAGGGAAGAGAGAGAGAGAGAGAGAGAGAGAGAGAGAGAGAGAGAGAGAGGGGGGGGAGTTAAAGAGAAGGAGACAGAGTAAGAAAAGGAGAGGCACACAGATGCACAAACAGGAAGATAAAAAAACAGAGAATAAGAGAGAGAGAGAGAGACAGACAGACAGACTGAGAGAGAGATGAGAGAGAGAGAAAGAAAGAAAAAAAGAAAGAAAAGAGAGAGAGAGAGAGAGAGAGAGAGAGAGACAGACAGACAGACGGAGAGAGAGAGAGAGAGACCAGTATTTTGACATAGAGTTTACCAGACAGACAGGCAAGAAGGATTGATGCATAGATATACTGACAGATAATTATGTAGAAAGAGTAACAGACTAACACAAAATATGACATTTAGCAAGAGCTTATATAACCCAAATACTTTTTCCTTCTTCCAAATTCCATAAAGACAAAAAAAAGAAGAATATTTACATACTGTTCTCCGTTGACTCAGTCTAGATTTAATACCAATATAAAAATATCGTGTTAGTGCCTACCGTTTTGGCCAAGAGGGGGAGCTGTAAAAAAGAGGGCCATTAAACACGATATTAGCATCTGACATGAATTTTAATGGATATGAAATCGACGGGTTGTTTTCGGTATAAACCCACCGGAGCAACTTGTTACTGAGGGGGGAGAGGGTTGAAGGTGGGGGGGGGGGGAGGTCGTGTGGTTGGTGGACAGCTGTGGCTTTGTTATGTGGGTGCAAGAGGTCACATTTTAGTGTCCCGAATGGTACGACCTTGTTTTGATCGTGTTTTCTCTCTTATTTCCTTTTTTTTTTTTTTTGACAAGGTGGCTGTCCGAATACTGCCCTCTGCTTGCTCGGCCAATCCCACAGCTCTGTCAACGCCATCTGTTGGACAGAAGAGGATAGAGAGAGAGAGAGAGAGAGAGAGAGAGAGAGAGAGAGAGAGAGAGAGAGAGAGAGAGAGAGAGAGAGAGAGAGAGAGAAGAGAGAGGAGAGAGACAGACAGAGAGACAGAGGAAGACAGACAGACAGACAGACAGACAGAGAGAAACCCCTCCAGGATTTTTACGCGGCAGTTCACACGCTCGGCTCATCTACCCCCCCCCATGTTTCGATATGAATATGCGCCCATAGATGACCCGCGTACATTATCGACGGAATCGGCCGCCCGATTACTCCTCCCGTAATAAAACCTCTGCCTGAGGGAGGTCTTCCCGTCTAAGCCACGGAATCTGACGCACTGATCACTGAGTATACATGCAGTGCTTTGGAGACTCAACTGGGAAAATATCTTAAAACCCACGCGCCCAGCTTCTGTGTACGGAGGGCAGCGA
>NW_020872176.1:75807-80807 GCF_003789085.1 Penaeus vannamei
ATTGTTTTTTTTTTTTTAACTCTCTCTCTCTCTCTCCCAGCTCCAGTTCGTCGTCGCTGCGAGCTTGTATTTGCGTCCGAGAAAGAAATTAATGTTTTATCGCAGCGGGACATGGCGAATAAGGGATATTTCCTTCGCTTTTATAGACTCGCGTCCGAGGGAGAGACAGCGGGGAGGAAACTGCCTGTTGTTTAGTCGGGGTTCCTGCGTGTGTGTGTGTGTTGTGTGTGCGTGTCGTGTGTGTTGTGTGCGTGTGTGTGTGTGTGGTGTTGCGTGTGTTGTGTGTGTGGTCCTTGTTTATTTTTATGTGCTTTTGTGTAGATGTGTTATTGGTGTATATTTTTTTATATATTTAATCAATCATTATTACTATTATTACCTATCATTATCACTATCATTATTATTTCCATTATCACTGTTTATCATTATCATAATCATTTATCACATTCATTATCTTAGTAGTATCCTTATTATTACTACAATTATTACATTATATCATTATTACAATCATTATTATCATTGTTATTGTTATTAATCATTATTATTATTAATTTAATTTATTATTATCATTATCATTTTTATCATATCATTATTATCATTATCATTATTATTATCATCATTATTAATTATATAATCATTATTACTATCATATCATTACTGTCATTTTCATTTTATCATTATCATTATTATTTTCGCTATTATTATTATTATTATTAATTAATTATTATTATTATTATTATTATTATTATCATTATTATTATTGTTTATTATTATTATTTATTATATATCACATCATCATTACTCATTGTTATTATTATTATAGTAGTAGTAGTAGTAGTAGTAAAATTATGGTTCTTATTATTATCATTATTATGATCTGTATTTTCATAGAACATCATTATCAATAATGTTTCATCACATCATATTATTATCATTATCATTATCATAATTATCTCTTAATTATTATTATCATTATTATTATTGGTTTGTTGTTATCATATATTATTATTATTATTATTATTTTATTATTGTTATTATTATTATTAATTATTATTATTATTATATTATATAATATTATTTATTATTATATTATTATTATTATTATATAATTATCTATTATTTTTGTTGTTGTTGTTATTGTTGTTTTTATTATTAATATTATATTAATTATCATTATCATTATAACAATAATGATAATTATTATTGTTATTGCATTACTATCATTATTATCATTATCATTATTTTACGACTATTATTTTCATCATTATCAATATTATAATTGTCATTTATTATTGTTAAAATTATCATTATCATTGTTAAAATTATCATTTTTATCACTGTAATTATAACTATTATAATCATCATCATTACTATTACCATGATTATTACTCTTACTATTATTACCATTATCATAAGCATTATTATTTTTGTTATTATTATTATTATCCTTATCATCATCATCATTTCTTATTATCAATATCATTATTTTTATTTTCATTATTGTTTCAAAAATTTTCGCTATTATAATTTTTGTTGTTATTATATTATCATTATATTATTATTATTTATTAATTATTATTATTATTATTATTATTATTATTATTATTATTATTATTAATCATTATTATCATTATTCATTATTATTATTAATTATAATTATTTATTATTATTATTATTATTATTATTATTATTATTATATTATTATTTATTATTATTATTATTATCATTATCATCATCATCATCATCATTTATTATCATTATTATTATTATCATTATTACTATTATCATTATTGCTATTGTTATTACTATCATTATTATCATTATTGATATTTCATTACTGTTATTATCATTATCATCTTTTTACATTACTATTATCAATAGCTTTCATCATACCATCACCATCATCATCAATATCATCATTATCGATACCATTACCATTAATATTGTAATCATTATTATTATCACTATTATCATCTTCCTCATCCTAATCAATATTGCAATGGTCGTTTGATTATTACTGCTATCATTATCTTAATTATCATTATCATTCTGTCTAGCAGTTTTGTTATAAATGCTACAAGTTTTAATCTCTATCATTATGTTTTTTTTATCGTTCTCATCATTATCACCTTGCTTTCTAGTTCTATCTTTATTGTTATGATTATTTCTGTCATTATTGTTTTTATTATTATTATTATTATCATCATTATCATTAAAATTATCATAATCATTATAATTATCATTGTCATTTTATAAATCTAATAATTACGATAATTAGAATCATCACTTTTTGTAGTGTCATTATGTATCATCGTACTTTCTATTGAGGCTGATACTAAAATCATATCAGTAATGATAAAGATGGCAATGGATTTCATTTTCATTATCTACTTTTATCACTGTCACCTTCACCAATGTTATTATCATTTAATATTTCCGTAGACTATTCTGCTGTGATTCACGTCATCTTTGCATTTGACGAATATTCCTTCCAAAATTCTCTCGATTTAATATTTCGTCTCCTAAACTGACCGGCGTCCATTTGTTGTTCAGTTGTATTTTGCAATATTTTCTTTCTCTGATTTAATATTTCGTCTCCTAAACTGACCGCGGCCATTTGTTGTTCAATCGTATTTTGCAATATTTTCTTTCTCTGATTTAATATTTCGTCTCCTAAACTGACCGGCGGCCATTTGTTGTTCAATTGTATTTTGCAATATTTTCTTTCTCTGATTTAATATTTCGTCTCCTAAACTGACCGGCGGCCATTTGTTGTTCAATCGTATTTTGCAATATTTTCTTTCTTTGATTTAATTTTTCGTCCCTAAACTGACCGGCCGGCATTTGTTTGTTCAATTGTATTTTGCAATATTTTTTTTCTCTGATTTATTATTTCGTCTCCTAAACTGACCGGCGTCCATTTATTGTTTAATCGTATTTTGCAATATTTCTTTCTCTGATTTGATATTTTCGTCTCCTAAACTGACCATTTATTGTTCAGTTGTATTTTGCAATATTTTCTTTCTCTGATTTAATATTTCGTCTCCTAAACTGACCATTTGTTGTTCAGTTGTATTTTGCAATATTTTCTTTCTTTGATTTAATATTTCGTCTCCTAAACTGACCATTTGTTGTTCAATCGTATTTTGCAATATTTTCTTTCTCTGATTTAATATTTCGTCTCCTAAACTGACCGCGCCATTTGTGTTCCATTTTGCAATATTTTCTCTGGCTTTTGGATCAGATATGCCAAGTTGCAGTAAGTGAATGTTTAAACTTTCGGCGCTGAAAGCTTTGTTGCTGTTGAGTGTCTTTGGTTGTGTCTGGGCGTGTGCGTGTGTGTGTGTGTGTGTGTGTGTGTGTGTGTGTGGTGTGTGTGTGTGTGTGTGTGTGTGTGTGTGTGTGTGTGTGTGTGTGTGTGTGAGTGTGAGAGAGAGAGAGAGAGAGAGAGAGAGAGAGAGAGAGAGAGAGAGAGCGAGAGAGAGAGAAGAGAGAGAGGAGAGAGAGAGAGAGAGAGAGAGAGAGAGAGAGAGAGAGAGAGAGAGAGAGAGAGAGAGAGAGAGAGAGAGAGAGAGGAGAGAGAGAGAGAGAGAGAGTTCGTGTGTGTGCGTGTGTATGTGCGGTGCTTGCGTGTGCGTGTGCGTGCTACGTGTAACAAAAAAAAAAAAAAATTCCCTCAACCATAAGAATTTTCTACACAAGCGCATCACATTTATGCAACGTGCCCTCAAATCTCAACCAAAACCTGAATCATTTTCTGCAACATAATCTTCCGGTCATCGAGGTCGAAGTAAAAAAAAAAAAAAAAAAAAAAAAAATAAAAAAAAAAAGTCGAAGTAAAAAAAAAAAAAAAAGTAAAAAAAAGGTCGAAGTAAAAAAAAAAAAAAAAAAAAAAAAAAAAAAAAAAAAAGTCATTTCATTATCTCCAACAATTCATTCACGCCCAACACTTCTCCACGCTTTAATTTGTCTTCGCAAACTCCAAAAATACCACTCCGGCGATCTGAACAATCCAAAGGGGATATTCACCGTAAAGAACTCATTAACATTATCCATTTTGAAAGAGAACATGCACTAATTGACGTAAATGATATATCCATTATCAGCCAGAAATTTTGTCGATGATTCTTTGTCAGTCTTACATGGCCTTTGTGGGGCGCGACGGAGGCTCTCGCTCAACGCTGAGATACAGATTATTGTTATTATTGTTGTTGTTGTTGTGTTATTTATGTTTTATCGTTGTTGTTGTTGTTGTTGTTTTTGTTTGTTTGTTGTTATTGTTGTTGTTGCTGTGTTGTTGATTTCGTCATGATTATCATTATTGTTATTATTATTATGTGTGTTATTATTAATTGTTTTTATCGTTGTTGGTGTTGTTGCTGTTGCTACTGTTGTTGATTTCGTCACACAATCATTATTGTTATTAGCGACGGAGGCTCTCGCTCGACGCTGAGATACAGATTATTGTTATTATTGTTGTTGTTGTTATTTATGTTTTATCATTGTTGTTGTTGCTGTTGTTGTTATTGTTATTATTGTTATTATTATTATTATTTTATCATTGTTGTTGTTGCTGTTGTTGTTGTTGTTGTTGCTTGTTGTTGTTGTTGCTGTTGTTGTTGTTATTGTTTGTTGTTGTTGTTGTTGTTGTTGTTGTTTATTGTTGTTGCTGCTGCTGTTGTTGATTTCGTCACAATTTATCATTATTGTTATGCATTATTAATTATTGTTATTATTATTTATTTTATTATTAATATTATTGTTATTATTACATGGTTTATTTGTTGTTGTTGCTGTTGTTGTTGTTGATTTCGTCACCATTATCATTATTGTTATAAAGCGACGGAGGCTCTCGGCTCAACGCTGGGATACATGATTATTGTTATATTGTTGTTGTTGTTATTTATGTTTTATCATTGTTGGTGTTGCTGTTGTTATTATTGTTATTATTATTATTATTAATATTTTATCATTGTTGTTGTTGCTGTTGTTGTTGTTGT
>NW_020872176.1:91252-116252 GCF_003789085.1 Penaeus vannamei
AGAAAAGGAGGGGTAAAGAAACGCTTTTAGAAGAAAAGAAAAACGAAGAAGGAGCAAAATAAGAAGAAAATGATCAGATAGGAAAAAATATGATAACGAAAGAAACATATAGAAAAACGAAGCGTGGAGCTAATCCTGAAAATATACGAAAGATTGACGAACGAAGGCAGATGTTAGAGAAAAAAGAAGAAGAATAAAAGAAAGTAGAAGGAAATGACGGGATGCATAAAACAATATGTAATGACAAAGAAGGAACGGGAAATAGAAACAGACGTAATAAGAATAAGAAATAAACAAAATAGAAAAAGGAAAAGAGGATAACAAAACAAACAAACAACNCGACTGAAACGGGATTCTCAGATGGGTTTCGAAGAATTGTTTTTTACTTCATTTTTTCTCTTTCTCTCTCTGGTTAATTGGAAATGTGGAATTATTGTTCAGATTCCGAAGGTTTGGTTATTTATTTGTCAAGTTTTTTTTCTACTTGTCTTTTCTTTTTTCTTTCTTTTTTTAGATTATATATATTTCGTAATTTCTAGATTTTTTTTAATCGTGTCTCATCATCACCCTCCAGTATTTCCATCCTATCGAACAACCCTTCCTAAATACCCGATATTTCTTCCAAGCAAATATTAAAGCTTCTAGAATTAAAGTCACACACACACAGCAATAAAAGCATGACGTTTCGGACTCGCCAAGGGTCCTTCATCAAATGTAATAAAAACTGAAATGTATAAGACTTTAAATTTTATTTATATGTACACGTTACTATGTGTTTGTGTTCATCTAAGTTTCTCGCCGTATTAATACATGTTGTAAGGACTAAGAGCACAAGTACTTCTCTAACGACCGCCTCTCTCGTCAGGACCAGGTGCAGAACAGGTATTTTTTTCCCACGCATCCCTGAATTTTCCCACGCCGGCCCTAGAATTCCCACGGTTGTCCCCGTAATGTTTTCTTGGTCACTGCCGAGGTCCGGACGCTCAGTAATGGCTTAGTGGGTTTCCTCATGCTCCTTCAAGGACGCATTTGTCTCCTTCCGTAAGAATGAGGAAGTCGGAAGCCTCCTGGAGCTGCGTCAGGAAGTGTATTCTCTTTTTGTTTCTTTCTTTTTCTTTCCTTTTTCTTTTTTTTTTCATTTGTTTTCGCGGATCATGGAACGCGATGGTGGACTGATGGGCCGAGTGCGTGTAGGAAGCGAGTGTGGTTTTGCTTCAGTTTCATTTTTGTTTGAAAAGAAAAAAAAAGGAATGTGTTTTCAAAGCGCTTGCAGGCGTTTTGGTACATATTTGGGAACGGTTGCCAAGCCCAAGTGTGTACGCGTCTGTGTGTATTTTTCACCCTTTAACTTTCATCTCTTTTACTTTCGTATGTGGACTTCTGGTGCTCTTATTACCTCTCCTTCTCTCTCTCTCTCTCTCTCTCTCTCTCTCTCTCTCTCTCTCTCTCTCTCTCTCTCTCTCTCTCTCTCTCTCTCTCTCTCTCTCTCTCTCTCTCTCTCTCTCTCTCTCTCTTTCTCTCTCTTATATATATATATATATATATATATATATATATATATATATATATATATATATATATATATATATATATATATATATATATATTATATTGTATATATTATATATATATATATATAATGTATTATATTTACACCATCAAACACACTACGAAAAGAAAAAACAACTCACACGAAACGATTATTTGTTGTTTCTCACGATTTTTTTTCTCTCTCTCTCTTTTTAAACACCGATTTTTTTTTACATAAATACCGAAAAAAGATGATATGTGGTCCCTCATGAGCGGTTGGGACGAGAGTAAACTGGTTTTGCTGCAGTACCTCGGGACCTCGTGGAGTGGCTGGTGTTTTGGTACGTTTTGTTTTTAAAATGAGTGAGAATGAGAGTGAGTAAGTGTGGGAGTGGGAGGAAGATGGGAGGGAGTCGGGAGGGAGTGGGACGAGGAGTGGGAAGAGATGGGAGTTGACGGAGTTCGGAATATAAGTTGCGGAGGTTGTTTTTTTCCTTTTTCGCTTTCCCCTGTTTCATCCCTTTATCTCTCACTTTTTCTTTCTTCATCTTCCCCCTCCTCCTCCCTCTTTCCCTCCTTCCCTTTTCTCCCCTCTCCCTTCCCCCTCTCTTATCTCCCTCCCTCTCTCCCCCTCTCTTGTCTCCCTCCTCTCCGTGCATCATGATTATTGCTTATTGCCTCGTGATTAAATCGCCTCTGCCTTCGTGACGGACGTCGCCATCCGCCGTGGGTCATTAGGCTCGCCACAGCTGACCCGACGGCGATTCCCACGGCTGGACGCTTCGTCGGAACGGGTTCGCGCCGTCCGTAAAACCGTCCTTTATTTCGTCGCGGCCGTTCTCGGGCGTGGGGAAGGGGGAGGGGAGGAAGGGCGGAAAGGGGGCGGGGCGGGGGGGTTGGGGGGGGGAGGGGGGAAAGAGGCGGGCTGTGGAGGGGGGGGGAAGAGGCGGGCGTGGTGGGGGAGGGCGGGGGAGGCGGGCGCGGTGGGGGGAGGGGGGCTGCGGGCGGCGTGGGGGGAGGAGGGGGGGTGAAAGGCGGGCGTGGTGGGGGGGGGGGCAGAGTTGCGGCGGGCGTTGGGGGGAGGGGAGAGCTGAGGCGGGCGTGGTGGGGCGGGGGGCTTAGAGCTTTGGCGGGCGGGTCGTGCGGCGTCCAGCGAGCAGGGGCGGTGACCCGTGTCCGAGTGACCAGACTCGCGAAGCCCATTAGGAGGTCCTGCAGTCGCTCGCCGCCGATCCTTCATTAGCGCTAACGAGCGGGGTAATCGCCTCTAATTAGCGGCGTGGCGGATCGCCCCCTTCTGGAGGTCCCCCTCGGAGGCGCGGGCGGGCGGCTGGAGGATCGGGCGAAGTGGGGCGTCGCCTTCACGCAGGAGGAGAGGAGGAGGAGGAGGGTAGAGGAAGGGTTGGGTGAAGGGAAGGGTGTGGATGGGAGGAAAAGGGGAGTGAATAGGAAAGGAGGGAATGGGGCAGAGGGGAAGTAGGAGGGAATGGAGGGAAGGGGAAGAAGGGAGGGCATGGAGGGAGGGAAGAAGAGGGGGATTGAAGGGGAGGGGAAGAAGGAGGGGGAATTGGAAGGATGAAGAAGAGGATGTGTAAGGGGCTAGAGGGGAAGGAAAGGGAGAGGAATGACGAGGAAAAGAGGGGGATAAGGGACATGATGGGGAGGAGGTGGAAAACAGAGGAGGGGGTCGTTGAGGCGCCGAGGTAAGGAAAAGGAGAGTAGGAGGAAGAGGGAGTAACAGAGAGAGAAGAGAGGGAGGAAGGAGAGTAGGAGAAAGTTAGAAGGAGAATAGAAAGAAGGGAGAAGGAAGCTAAAGAGCAAGACGGAGATGAAAGGGAGGGAAGGGAGAGGAAGAAGCTCGGAGGGAAGAGAGATAGGAGTTCGAGGAGGTGAAGGGGAGGGGAGGGGAGGGGAGGCTGCAGGGAGGGAGGAGGGGGGCGAGGCGGCAAAGGGAAAGCCGAGGATTAATACACGTGCTCAGGCGCTGATGGCTTAATTGGAGGTGCGGTAATGAGGCTGAGCTTAGGGGGGGGGGGGGGTGCTTGGCCAGGGACACGGAGGGGGCGCCATGATGCAACGGAGCGGCTCCAGGCCCTCGGGTCGGCGGCGAAGGAGGGGAGAGAGAGAGAAGAGGGAAGAAGGTAAATGAGAATAAGAGAGAGAGAGAGAAAGGATTGGTAGTTGATTTGTTGTGGTGCTTGGAGAGAGGAGAGGGAGAGAAGGGGAGGAGGAGAGAAAGAGAGAGAGAACGAATGGGAGAAGAGAGAGAGAGAGATACAGTGATAATAACCGGCTAGATCTGCAACCCTTCCCCCCTCTTTCTCCCCCCCCATCCCCACCCCACCCGCCACAAGAGTGAGGATCGTGCCACTTCATCCTGACTTCAACCTGAGACGAGAACCAAGGGGCCCTTCATCCTTCTCCTCATTCTTATTGTAAACAAAACATCTTCACTCATCCTTCACTCATTGTTTTTCTAGTTGCTCCGCCTCCTTCTTCCTTCTTTCATTCTTCATTATTCATTTTGTTGCTGTTGTTTTTTTTGGAGTTTCTTATCTTCCTCAATTTTTAAAATTGCTTTTTTTTGTTTTTTTTCTTTTTTTGAGAGAGAGGGGAGGGAGGAGAGAGTGAGGAGTGATTGTGTTGTGTGTGTGCCTGTGTTTGTGTGTGATGTGGCATGTGTGTGCATGTACGCCTAAGTGCGGAAGTGGGTGGCTGGATATTTCAGCCAGTGTATTCATCTGTGTCTCCGTGAGGGAAGAGATTGTTAAATCGAAATTGCCTCTTCACTGTAAACCAATTACAGTCATTTGCCTAATGCAGAAACCTTTGTCAGAATCCATAACAAAAACACGTACTTCTGGCTATTAAATATTTTACACGCAATAAACTCGCCATTACGGAATCACGAATAGCGAGGATTGCGTCATCGAGTCACGTGTCTTTGGAAAGTGGCTGCCAGGAGGTCTCTAGACAATCGTCACTGAAAGGCACGTTCTCCGAGCTTAGACAATGCAACAAGTAAAAACAAAAAAAAAAAAAAGAAAAATAGATGTCCGTGTTCATAATACAATGGCAATTAAGTTCTAACAATATATCGTTTTGTTTTTTTTCTTCTGTTGCTCCTTCTTCTTCTTCTTTTTCTTCAATCTATTGTTCGTCTTCGGAACGTCTTCACTTTTGTTCTAGACTTTTTTGTTTTTTGATAATTTTTTGTTTGTTTGTTATCTAGACTTTTTGTAGTTCTTTTTCTTTTTTTGTTTCTTCTTGACTTCTTTTAGTCAAGTTTTCTATTTTGGATTTTTTTTTTTACGTAGCCCTTTTTCAGATCGTTAGTTTTTTTTTCTAAGATTCTAAGATTTTTAATATATAGTTTTTCAAGACAAAAAAGTATTTTATCATTTTTTTTCAATAGACTTTTCTCTAGAACTTCTAAGATTTTTTAAAGATTCTAGCTATATAGTTTCTCAAGACAAAAAAAAACTTTACTAGATTTTTTTCAATAGACTTTTCCCAATAAGATTTTTTATTATTTACTAGGTAGTTTCTCAAGACTTTTTCTGAAAGACATTTTACTAGATTTTTTCACTAGACTTTTCTCTAGAACTCCTTCAAGCTTCATTCGTTTTATAATGAATTTACGGCCATATTTTTCTGTCTATAAATTAAGTTTTTCCTTTCGCTGTGGAAGCCGTAAAATCGTGTGGCTTTATAATCTCTATTGTGGTTTTGCTTTTTGAAAGTCATAAAACAGTTTCTTTTGTTTGTTTATGTGTGTGTGTGTGTGCGAGGGGAGAGGGATGTGTGTGTGTGTGTGTGTGGTGTATGAGGGAGAGGGATGTGTGTGTGTGTGTGTGTGGGGGGGGGGAGTTGTGTGTGTGTGTGAGGAAAGAGGGATGTGTGATGTGTGTGTGTGTGTGTGGTGTGTGAGGGGTGTGTGTGTGAGGGAAGAGGGATGTGTGTGTGTGTGTGTGTGTGGTGAGGGAGAGGAATGTGTGTGTGTTGGTGTGTATGAGGGGTGAGGGATATGTATGTGTGTGTGTGGGGGGGGTTTGTGTTTGTGTGAGGGAAGAGGGATGTGTGTGTGTGTGTGTGGGTGTGTGTGTGTGTGTGTGTGTGTGTGTGAGGGAGAGAAATGTGTGTGTGTGTGTGAGGGGAGAGGAATAGTGTGTGTATGTATGTATTTATGTTTCCGGTCCAAAGTTTTGTGTTTATGTGTATGAGTGTTTTGTGTTTGCGGTTGAGTCCAAAGTTGTTGTTTTTTCGTCCAGGGAAAGCGCTAGGCAATAATCTGTTTTGCGAGGAATAATTTGCTGACTATTAGTGTAAAAAGGTTTTGCCACATTGTTATTATAGCATTTTATTTGCATAACATAATTGTTCTGGTTATCATGATCATCATTGTTGTTATTTTTCCTTCTATTAATAAATGTTATATCTTATTTCTTGTTGCATGCATAAAGTAATGATTTTATTCAATTTCGAGAAGGAATGTTTCCTACAAAATTTCTCAATTGATTTACGGAAACGTCTCACGCGAATTCCAGATGTTGCCGTCTGGTAATGTATCTGGTTTCAATTTTTCATATATGCAAGTATATATTGTGCGTGTGTGTGCGCGTGTTTATATGCATGTATGTATGCATATAAACATACATTCATACATGTATACACATATATATATATATATATTATATATATATATATATATATATATATATATATATATATATATATTATATATTTAGATATAAGCACATGCTAAAAACGTGCCAAAAAATAATTACGAAGATTACAAAATATATTACCATAAACCTGATGCATCTCGTACCTTCCGCAAGTGGCTTCCCTTTCAAATACAGATCGCTTCGTTGCGATCTCGTTGTCTGCTTTATATCGACGTGAGAATGTTTAAAGAATGTTTTAAATAATTAGATAAGATAAAAAGATAATGTTTAAAAGATATTTAAAAATGTTTTTAATGAGATGAGATGGAAAAAAATGTTTCAAAAATGTATAAAAAATGTTTTTAAAAAATGCTTAAAAATTGGGATATGATTGAAAAAAAAATCCTATAGTGTATTTTGGTAAGCCTACTCAATTCGTATTATTATTTTTATCTTGTTTTCTTTTTTGTTGCATGTTTTCGTGATGGAAATTTCTCTGTATGTATGTCTGTTATTTTCTCATCTGATTGGATGTGCGTGAATTGATGGTTATTGATATGACTTGTCTTCGGTGATGCATGACAGTGACAATGACCTCTTTAACAGTTTCTCTCTTTCTCTTTCTCTTTCTTTCTTCCTCTTCTTTATATATTTTCTTCTTTCCCTCTCTCTCTCTCTCTCTCTCTCTCTCTCTCTCTCTCTCTCTCTCTCTCTCTCTCTCTCTCTCTCTCTCTCTCTCTCTCTCTCTCTCTCTCTCTCTCTCTCTCTCTCTCTCTCTCTCTCTCTCTCTCTTCTCTCTTTCTCTCACTTATATCTATCCACCTATTGTTCTGTCTGTCTAACTCTCCGTCAATTTATCTATCTATAAATCTATCTCTGTCTAGTTCGCATCTTCTATTGACATAAGAATTTTTATTTGTTTTGGTATCTTGAATTTAGTGCCAGAATGGTTTATTGTGGAACATGTACTCATTTTTTCTCTTTTTTCAGGTACGGCGAGTTGCAAATCCATAGGCTACGTTTGTGTAAGTAAATGTATGGGTATAATTGTGATTGAACTTTTCATTGTACGTGCATACGTGTCCACAATACATATACATGCATACATATTTACATTACATACATATACATACATACATTCATACATACATACATACATACATGCATACATACTTACATACATACATACATGCATACATACATACTTACAGACATGCACACACACACACACACACACACACACACACACACACACACACACACACACACACACACACACACACACATTTATGTGTGTGTATGCACTTTGACCTGTTAATAATTGATGACAGCTAGCCATGTTAGTGATTACAATTATTTGATAAATTACGGGTTGGCAACGATGATTATGTAATTATTGACAGGTTGGCGGTGATAATTACTGGAAATAAAGCGAATTAATCCGGAGTTAATGCATTCATACAATCATCATTAGCCAATCGTGTGCAAGAAGAGAAAGAGAAATGAATGTAAAAGAAGAGAAATTAATTGAGGAAATGAACTATAGAAGAAACTTAAATTTTGATATAGATTTTCATAGAGGAAAGAAAAGGAATAGAAAGGGAGAAGGGGGAAGAATGAAAGTGAAAGAGGAAGTGGATGAGGACGAGTAAAAAGGAGAGGGAGAGAGAAGGCTTAATTGTGGATTGGGAAGATGATAAAACAAGCCAATAAAACAAGGAAATGGATAGAAAATATGAGAGCCAGAAAGGGACAAAATAGGATGAGGAATAAAGAGGAAGTGGAAGATCAGGAAAGAGAGAGAAAAGGGGGAAGAAAGAATATTTATTTCAAAAAGAGAAAGAAAAGCACCGAGAATAGAAAAAGAATGCAGATAAAACGAGAAATAGAAAAGGGAAGGATAAGGAAAGGGATAAAGAGGAAATGGGAGAGCAGGAAAGACAAATAGCGAGTGTTGAAAATAAATAATAAAAACAGTAACAGTCAAAAGAATAGACAGCAATAAACGAAGGAAAGGTCGAAAATGACTAAACGAAGAACAGGGAGGTGGAGGAAGACAAACAAGAGTCAACGAAGAAGTGACAAAGAAAAGGGAAAGAGGAAGAAAGAGAAAATGACTGAATAAGAGGAGAAAAAACGCCAAAACTAAAAAGAAAAAAAAAATGTCGCAAATCAAATCCTAGGAAATGGCAAACTCATGATTTTTAAAAAATCACAATAAACACAAACATGAAACCCTTATTATTACGTCATTGAGAAAGGGGGGGAAAATAACCATTAAATCTCGATTGATGACCGCGGCCATTATTTATTCATTTGATGTCTCATTGATTCCTTTCATGCTCTGGTCATTCGAAACTCGCTATTGGGAAATGTGGCAATGGATAGGCACTTGCAGATGGGGGGGGGGGGGTGAGTCGACCACGTGGCGAGTCGGGTTGTCCATTTATTTCGCTTTCACGTGTCTCTATGTCTATTTATTTATCTGTCTATTTCTTTGTCTCTCCTCTTCTCTTTCGTTTCTCTCTCTCTTATCTCTCTCTCTCTCTCTCTCTCTCTCTCTCTCTCTCTTCTCTCTCTCTCTCTCTCTCTCTCTCTCTCTCTCTCTCTCTCTCTCTCTCTCTCTCTCTCTCTCTCTCTCTCTCTCTCTCTCTCTCTCTCTCTCTCTCTCTCTCTCTCTCTCTCTCTCTCTCTCTCTCTCAGTAACTCGCGCGCACTTGGTTTGTTTTTCCTCACAAGTAAACATAAAGGAACAAATAGAGAAACGTGCGGAGACAATGGTCCGTGAGAGGGAGAAAAATAGAAAGGAGAAAATAACGAGAGAGAGAGAGAGAGAGAGAGAGGAGAGAGAGAGAGAGAGAGAGAGAGAGAGAGAGAAGAGAGAAGAGAGAGAGAGAGACGGTAGGGGGGATGAGAGGTTGGGGGGAGAGGAGGGGAGGGGAAGAAGGGAGGAAGGGAAGGAGAAGGGGAGAGAAGATCAAGGGAGAAAGAGGAGGGAGGGAGGAAGAAAGAGGAGGAGAGGGAAGGGAAGAGGGAAGAAGGAGGAGAAGGAAGGAAGAGGAGAGAAAGGGGAGAGGGGGGGAAAGGGAGGAGGAAGGGAGGGTGGTTCTCCGTAGTTCTTCGACAGGTGTTTTTCGAAGGAGGTCATTGTTGCTAATGGTGATCGTGTTGTTGGTTGTAGAGACCTCGTTAGCCTGTAACTTCTGTCGGTTGTTTTCTTTTTCTTTCTTTAATTCTCGTTTTCTTTCTTTTCTTTTTTTTTCTTTTCTTTTCTTTTTTTTCTTTTCTTTTTTTCTTTTCTTTTTTTTTCTTTTTTTTCTTTTCTTTCTTATTTTTTGTTTTCTTTTCTTTTTTCTTCCTGTCTTCCTTTCCTTTTTTCTTTCCTATCATTATTTTATCTTTGTTTCAGATGCACCGAGAGGTAATTGGAATGTGACATGTCTCAGGAAAATCGTTATATTTCCAATAATTATCATCACCAACCTGTCATTTATCAAATTATTTTATCATCATCGATTTGTCATTTATCATATGACTATCATCGGCAACCTGTCAACCAGAAATTATTGTCATCACCGACCTGTCAACCGGATACTAGTCATCCTTACCGAGTTAAATGTATTTTCATCTCAAAAAATGATAATAAATTAATAGATTGATAATAATAATGATAAATTGAATTTTAAAAAATAATAATGAATAATGATAATGATAATAATGATGATGATGATGATGATAAGTATAAAAATAATGATAACAAGAGAAAAAAAATTAATGAATAGAATAAATGAATAGTTAGAATAAATAAGATGATGAATAAATGAAGAAATACGATAAGATGAATAGATAAAACGAAATCTGGTATAGAGGACCTTGTATCTCTATAGTTTTTTCTTCTTTTCATATTTTCTCTTAAGTGTCTCAATTATTTATTTATGTGCATTTATCTTATTCTTCTTCGCCGTAGATACATATTATTTTCCTTGTATCTCTATCGTTTTTTCTTCTTCTTCTTTTCATATTTTCTCTTACTCACTTGTCTTAATGATTTATTTATGTGTATTTATCTCCTCATTCTTCTTCTCCATAGATAAATATTATTTCCTTGTATCTCTGTTTTTTTTTTCTTTTTTCTTTCTTTCTTTCTTCTTTTATATTTTCTCTTATTCACGTGTCTCAATTATTTATTTATGTGTATTTATCTCCTCATTCTTCTCCGTCATAGATACATATCATTTCCTAGTATCTCTATCGTTTTCTTCTTCTTCTTTTCGTATTTTCTCTTACTTGTCTCAATTATTTATTTATGTGTATTTATCTCCTCATTCTTCTTTCCTCCTTTCCTTTCCATTCGTCTGAGGGAGCGGGCGGGCAGGGGTGCTGTCCGTGGCTTGCAAGTTACCCAAAATTCGTGTTATAATCTTAATGAATATTATTCTCGTGTTATTTATGTCCGTGGTTCGTGTGGTGGACGCCCGCGCCGCCTCGGATCGTGCCCGCCCGCAGGATCCTCACGCCGCCCGCACGCCCGATGGGATGGGGGTGGGCGTCGGGGATGGGCTGGTTGTGGGCGTCTTTGGGGTTGTGGGGTAGCGTTGTCGTGTTGAAGAGATGGGTATCTGTTGTTCTCTGTCTTCTCTCTCTCTTTCTCTCTGTCTTTCTCTCTTTCTCTTTCTCTCTCTCTCTCTCTCTCTCTCTCTCTCTCTCTCTCTCTCTCTCTCTCTCTCTCTCCTCTCTCTCTCTCTCTCTCTCTCTCTCTCTCTCTCTCTCTCTCTCTCTCTCTCTCTCTCTCTCTCTCTCTCTCTCTCTCTCTCTCTCTCTCTCTCTCTATACACAATATATATATATATATATATATATATATAATATATATATATATGTATGTATGTATGTATGTAATATATATACATATATATATAAGTATGTATGTATGTATGTATATAAGGCAAACGCAGTTCCTTAACCCTTTTTCTCCCCCGTTCTCTCCCCCCTCCCCCCCCTCCCCTCCGCTCCTAAGCGCGGCCATTTCCCCGAGCCAAGCGTGGCAGCTCGGGCTCTCCTTAAGCGCACTTCCTCTTGATGCTAGTGCTTAGCGCCACTTACATTCGATTAATTTCGGTTGATGTATGAAAAAGAACGAAAATCCTGCCAAAAGATTTTTTTATCCGGCCTTATAATCATGAAAATCTGGTGTGGTCATGCAGAGCTCACGCAGCATGACCGGACACGGAGGCAGCGACCCCTTCAGTGCGCCCCCCCCCCTCCCCCTCACCCCTTCTCCTTCCTCCCTCTTCCCTCCCCCTTCCTCCCGCTTCCCTCCTCCTTCCCCTCTATCCCTTCCCCTCCTCCTTCCCCTCTCCTCCCTTCCCCTCCTCCCTCCTTCCTTCTTTCTCCCTCCCTCCCCACGCCTCCATTAGGAGTGCTAAAGGAACCCCCCCCTACTTGGTTTGTACCTGGTGGGGGGGGGGGGGGGGAGGGGGTGCCATTTTGTGTTGACCTGATAGACGCGGGTTTCAATGAAGGGATCCGCTCGCTTTGGTCTGTGTCTTTATCTGTTTATCGATTATTCTGTTTCTTTTTGCGTTTTTATCTCTTTCTTTCTTTTCTCGTTTTTTCAGTATTTTATAAGTATACATCTCTTCTGATATTTTCCTCCATTATCTCGCTTTTCTCTTCTCTCTTCTCTCTTCTCTCTCGCTCTCTCTTCTCTCTCTCTCTCTCTCTCTCTCTCTCTCTCTCTCTCTCTCTTCTCTCCTCCTTCCTCTCTTCCTCCTCCTCCTCCTCCTTCCCTCCTCCTTCCCTCCTCCTTCCTCATCCTTCTCCTTCCTCTCAATCCTCCCTTCCCTATCCTTCCCTCCTTCCATCTCTGGCACATCATCTTCTGTTGCTTCATCCTCCGCCATCTGCCTTCCTCATTCCCCTCATCCTTGCCTCTTTCCGCGCAAACAAAATTCCTTGTTTGTCCTCTCTGTCGGCTCCCCCTCCCCTTCCTCCCTCCACGCAAACAAAATTCCCTGTTGTTTTTCGCTCTTCCTCCCCCCTCCCCCCTCCCCCTCCTCCCCCCTCCCTCCCGTCGGCTCCCCCTTCCCTCCTCCCTCCACGCAAACAAATTCCCTGTTGTTTTCGTCTTCTCTCCCCCTCCCTCCCTTACCTCCTCCTTTCCCTCTCTGTCGGCTCCCTCTGCAAACAAAATTCCTGTTGTTTGTCCTCTCTGTCGGTCCTCCCCCTCCCCCTCCCCTCCCCTCCCTTCCTCCCCTCTTGCTTGTTACCTCGGCCCCCGTCTGCACGCAATCAAGCACTCAGTCACCTGGTTGCCCATTGTAGGATCATGAGGCTGTGAGGCGTTGGTCCTTCGGGCCACGTCTTGGTCCGTTCGGGTGGAGTTTTGGAGGAGGAGGAGGGGTTTTGTTTGTGTGTTTGTGTTTTCTTTCTCTCTCTGTTTTGTGTTTGGGGGTTGTATGTCTGTTTGTCTTTTTTGTCTCTGTTTCTGTGTCTCTCTCTTTCTCGATTGCTTCGTTCTCTCTCTGTATTTCTCTTTCTGTCTCTCTCTCTCTCTCTCTCTCTCTCTCTCTCTCTCTCTCTCTCTCTTCTCTCTCTCTCTCTCTCTCTCTCTCTCTCTCTCTCTCTCTCTCTCTCTCTCTCTCTCTCTCTCGCTTTCATTTTCTCTCCTTCCTTCTTTCCCTCCCTCCCTCACTCATCTTCGTGTTCTTTCCCCCTCATGCTTTCTCCCTCCCTCTCCCATCTAATCATTCTCTCCCTTTCATCCTCTTTCTCCTCTCCATCTTCATCGTCCTCTCCCTCCTCCTTGCCCTCTCCTTCTCCAGCCCGCTCCTCTCCTCTCCTTTCCTGTCTATCTCCATCGCCCTCTCCTTCTCTCCTCTCCTCTCCATCTACCTCTCTCTCATGTCCATTTCCCTCGCCCTCTCCTTCTCCATTCCTCACCTCTCCTCTCCATCTTCCTCCCCCCTCTCCTTCTCCACCCTCTCCTCCTCTCCTCCCCCCTCCCTCTCCCCCTCTCCCCCACTCCCTTTTACCGGAGTGAAAGGGGTCGTGACCGCCAACAAATTAACCGTCAGGAGTATTAGGCCTCGTTAATGGTGTATTCAAATTAGCGCAAGCAGAGTCCTTCGGGTAAGGATGCCGGGATCCTTCTGCGGCGTCCTCGTTCCTGCAGAAGACCTCTTGGCCTGCAGGAGTCGTGAATGTGTTGCATATGCATCGGGGGATGATTGCGTCACGTTGCCAAATGGGCTGTTTGTGTGGGGTGTTCTGTCTTTTGTGTGTGTGTGTGTGTGTGTGTGTGTGTGTGTGTGTGTGTGTGTGTGTGTGTGTGTGTGTGTGTGTGTGTGTGTGTGTGTGTGTGTATAAGTCTGTGTCTGTGTTTGTTTCTTATCCTATTTGTATCTGTATCGGTTGTGTGTGTTGTTTTTTCACGCGTGTGTGTGCGTGTGCACGTAAGTCCGTCTGTGTTTGTTTCTTATTCTATATTTCTATCTGTGCCTGTGTGTTTACGCGTGTATTTGTGTTTTAATTAGATAAAAATGATTTGCAATGAAAGAGAGCGTGGGATTTGTTTCCCTCTTCGTTTCCGATTGAACGCAGCGAAGACAAAGAAGGAGAGAAACTATAAACGGATTTTAAGAGATAAACGCAGGGAATTATAGCGTCCGTTCGTTTAGCTGCTGCGTGGTGGAATTTAGCATATCGTTAGTGGCTGTTTTTCTGCTCTTGTCGCAGTTGAATTTACCATTTAGGTGGATGATTTATGAATACGGGTTTGGGGGCTGTTAAAAAGGCTTGTGTGGCCCGGCTGTTTTCTTACTCTATGTGTCTTTTTCTCTTTCTCTCTCTGTCTGTCTGCTTCTGCTTCTGTTTCTGTCTCTGTCTCTGTTCTGTCTGTTCTCTGTCTCTCTCTCTCTCTCTCCTCTCTCTCTCTCTCTCTCTCTCTCTCTCTCTCTCTCTCTCTCTCTCTCTCTCTCTCTCTCTCTCTCTCTCTCTCTCTCTCTCTCTCTCTCTCTCTCTCTCTTTCTCTCTCTTTCTTCTCTCTTTCTTTCTTTTCTTTCTTTTTCCCTCTTCTTCTTCATCCTTCCTTTCTTTCTTTCTTTCTTTCTATCGCCCTGTCCTTTCCCCTTCTTTCCCCCCACGCTCTATCCACCCTCCTTGACCCTCCGCCCCCAATAAACCCCCTTCCCCCCCCCCCTTACATGGACGCGGCATTTGTTCGTATGTGCGTGACTATAATGGGTTCGGCCGCACATTGAAAGTGTCAGATCGCACTTATAAATTGCTACGTTTTTCAGTCTCTTTGATATTATGGAGGCTAAATGCAGGATCGCTGAGAGGGGTTGCCATGCCGGGATTTTAATGTCGTGCAGAAGTTGCTTGCTGCGCCTTCTGTGGAAATCGTCGTGAGTTATTGATGGTCTCCGTGCCTGGAAGGGAGATGGAAAGGGAGAGAAGGGGGGGAGAGGAGAGAGGGGATTGAGGAAAGGAAGAGGAGTGGGGAAAGGGAGAGAGGAAGTTAAGAGAAAGAGTGAGGAGTGAAAGGAGAGAGGGTGAGGAAAAAGAGAGGGAGTGGGGAAAAGGAGGGAGGGACTGAGAGTGAGAAAAAGAGAGAGGGGGGAGGGAGAGAGAGAGAGAAAGAAAGAGAGAGGAGAGGAGAGAGAGAGAGAGAGAGATAGAGAGGAGAGAGAGAGAAGAGAGAGAGAGAGATGAGAGAGGGAGAAGAGAAGAGAGAGAGAAGTGAGTAAGAAAATAAGAGAGATATCGAGGCAGACAGACATTTGACTTTGACTTTGACACGTTTATTGAGACAAAGGCAAAATTACATCTCAAAAGGACGAGGTAACTTAGGACAGACAGAGACAGACCAAAAATGAATACCATTTCCCATTGTTCTCCTTCCCCTCTCGCTTAACCAAAGCCTCCAAGAATTCCTGAATTAACTGATATAAGGAAAAGCCTTTTATAACGCTGAACTATATAACACGGATGCAGGAATGGCAACAAGAGCGATCGGTGGAAAAGTTTATGGTAATAATTAGCCTATAATGGTGATTAATGTGATAATGATGTTAATGTCAATGATAAATAACGGAACTGCAATTACACGCGAAGAGATAATTATTGTTAATGCATTTACCGACGTCATTGATTTTAATTACGTAGGGAGGATTAAACCTTTTTATCATATATTTTTATTTTTATTTCTCTGCCTATCTGCCTGTCTGTCGATTATATGTATATCTGTCTCTCTATCTCTCTTATCTCTATCTATCTATCTATCTTCATCTCTTAACTCAAGTTTATGAATATTAGGAGAAAAAGAAAACTTTAGTGTCTTGTGAAAATATAATGAGGATCCTTACATAATTATCTTCACAACCTATAAATCGTATTGTGAATATAACATACAAATACGTGTTAACAGTTCTGATACGTGTCAGCTTGTGACTAAAGGGGCGAGCGAGACAGAGCAGAGGAAGCTGCATATTTCAAGGTCAGAGGTCACAGGGAAGGTCATCTAGGGGTTGATTTGAATATGTTTAGTGAGATTTTGATAGTGGGAGTTTATTGTGTTTGTCTGTATGGGTTGTGTGGTTACTATGGTGCATTGTGGTCTTCTGTATAGTGAGTGTGCGTATTGTGTGAAGCATTGTGGGTGATTTTGTTAAATGAACAATTTAAGTTGTGATTTATTTATCGCTCACCCTTTGATTTATTTTTTATTTTTTTTTTTTTTTTTTTTTTTTTTCATCAGTCGATATTGGTGAATGGAATATATCAATCGATTTAGATAGATAGTTATCGTCTTTCGTTGACTTTCTCTCCTCTCCTCTCCTCTCCTCTCTCTCTCTCTCTCTCTCTCTCTCCTCTCTCTCTCTCTCTCTCTCTCTCTCTCTCTCTCTCTCTCTCTCTCTCTCCCTCTCTCTCTCTCTCTCTCCCTCTCTCTCTCTCCCTCCTCCTCGCCTCTCATCTCTCCCTCCCTCCCTCTCTCCCTCCTCTCCCAGTGCCTTTCATTCTTTTTAGAGAAACATCTTTATATCCAAATCCGCAATAACGAAGTACTAAAAATTAACTTAATGAGACACAACTTAAAGAAACACGTCACCGTCACACACACATACACAAAGGTGTCACTGAAATTCCTTCTTCGCCGACACAGCTGGTGATTAACGGACGAAATCCACAGGAAATTGGAGGTTTAACAAGCAGTTAAGAGGTTGTTAGGTTGTTATCTGCCACCGGAGTCGTTCGCCTTGACCCACAGGCCCGAGGAGGGGAGTTTCCTCATTCTCGCTCGATTCTTCTTTCGTAGAATGAATGGACTTTGGGATGGGTGTGTAGTAAGGGTGTAAGGAGGAGAATGTGGTGTAGGTGTATATGGTATTCGAGTTGTGTTTGGGGAAGGTAGGTCGTTTAGGAATTTGGGTTGGAGTGGGGGGGGGGGGAAGGAAAGAGAGGGGGAAGGGAGGAGGAGATGAAAAGGAAAAATGAGAGGGAAAGAGAGAAAATGTGGGATGAAGAAGGAGGGACAGGGAGGAGAGAGAGAGAGAGAAGAGAGAGAGAGAGAGAGAGAGAGAGAGGAGAGAGAGAGAGAGAGAGAGAGAGAGAGAGAAAGAGAGAGAGACAGAGACCGAGACAGAGACAGAGAGAGAGAGAGAGAGAGAGAGAGCCGAGACCGAGAGAGACCGAGACCAAGACCTCCCGACGCAGACCCGTGACACCAGGTTGACCCCCGAGGTTCTCCCGGATGTTGAACTCTCCGGGGGCCTGAGTGGAGGAGGGGGGAGGGGGGAGGGAAAGAATAGGAGAGGAGGGTAGGAGGGGCTCGGATGAAGGGGTAGGAAGGGGGGGTTAATGGTAGGGGGAGGAGGAAATGAGGGAGGGCAGAGAGGGAAGAAGGGTATAAAAAGGATGGAAGGAAATAAGAGACAGGGAACGATAAAAGGGAAGAGGGAGATAACGAAAATGCGGAGTAAACTACAGGGAGTTGAAAAAGGATGAAGGGGGTGAAGGTGGGGGGGGGGGGAAGTGAAGGGGAAGCGGGTATTCTGAATCCTCGAAGGACCGACGTGATGGGAAGTGAGGGGAAGGGGAACTAGGGAGGGATGAGAAAAGTGGGAGAGGGTGAGAAAAAGGGGAGGGGAAAGGGGTGGGAGAGGTGTGAAGGGACCAAGGTGTGAGAAGGAGAGGGAGGGAAAAGTGGGAAAGGTGTGAGAGGGCCGGGGGTGGGGGAGGAAGGGGGAGAGGAGAGGTGTAGAAGAGAGACAGAGTGAGAAAGATTCCGCGAAGGGGAGAAGGAGGGTAGGGGGGGAAAAGAGGGAGAGGTGTGTGTGAGTTCCAGATGGGGTATGTGAATCCACGACGGGCCGAGGGGGGGGGGTTAAAGGGGAAGAGGTATGGGAGGACCAGGGGGGGGAGGGGTGAATCCACGACGGACCGAGGGGAGGGGAAGGCAAGGGGGAAGAGCAGGGGGGAAGCGGGTAAAATGGCGAGAGAGAGAGAGAGAGATGAGAGAGAGAGAGATGAGAGGACCGGGTGAGTGAGAGAGGGGAAGGTAGAGGTATGCTAGGACCAGGGTGGATGAGGGGAGGGGTATGTGAAACCAGAGAGGAGGAGGGGGGGGGTCAGTGAATCCGTGACGGGCCGGGCGTGCGTCGTGACTGCACATGTCCCGAGAGTCAGGTTCGGGTATTTGCTGATGCTATCCACGCCGAAAATATAGAGGAGAGTCTGCCCTTATTATTATTATTGTGGGCGTTTTTATTGATATTTGGTATTGTTACGGCGTCGGATTTTTTTTTTTTTTTTTTTTTTTTTTTACTCAGTGAGATATTGTTATTTTTGTGGGCGTTTTTATTGATATTTGGTATTGTTACGGCGTCGGATATTTTTTTCTCTCTCTCTCTCCGTGTCTTATTTGTTCTTTTGGTTGTTGTTTTTTTATGTGATTTTCATTGTTGTTATTATTATTTGAATATTTTTGTAATTTGTTGGTATTATTTTATTATTATCCATTATTATTATTGTTTGTTATGATATTTGATTCATAATATTAGCATTACCATTAACTGTTGTATATTTTATCGTTGTTACCATTATTCTTATTTGCAGATGTATACTGTTGTATCTGTTACTAGTTATTTTTGTCATTTATATTTTGTTTCATAATTTCTCTTTATAGTTTTTGTTATTGATATTAATATAAATATTAGTATTACAATCGCTATTTTCATTTTCAGATTTAACATTTTCATCGTCATGTTTAAATGTAATCTTTGTATCTATTCGACGGCCTTGAGCAGCCACTAACAATATATTAAAAGATAAAAGGGATACAATATTTGCGAAATAACCTTCGTTTCTTTCTTTATTTGGTTCAATTTTGTTTTTATTGTGTATATTTATTTTTAACGCATCTTCCTATTTGTCTTTCTGTTTGTTTATTGACTTGTTTCCATCTTTCTGTATTGTTTTTTTTTTTCTCTCTCTTCCATACAGCCTTCTTATTCCGCAATTTCCCGCTAAAATACCCGGTCAGGTAACATGCACAAACCATTAACATGACCTCCGATATTCATGCATTGCGGAGAAATACGAAGTTTATTTTTAGATGTTTTCATGCGACGGATGTTTATGGATTAGTTTTATGCCAGCGTCGGGAAGAAGCGCTGGACTTTATGAGATTGAATATCTTTGGTCGAGCTCCTTTGTTTACGTTTTGTCTCGCGGCCGAATTTGTGTCGTGTTGTTTTTTTGTGTTTTGTGTTTGTTTTTGTGTTGTTTTGCCTGGGAATGGTTGGGAGTCTTTGTGTCTTTTGTTTCGTGTTGTTTTTTGGGGGGAATGTTGGGAGTTTGGTTTCATGTTGACTCTTGAATTTTGGTTTCATGTTGACTCTTGAATATTGGTTTCATGTTGACTCTTGAATATTGGTTTCATGTTGACTCTCTTTGAATGTTGATTCGTTTCATGTTGAACATATCTGAATATTGGTTTCATGTTGGGAGTTTGGTTTCATGTTGACTCGTGAATTTTGGTTTCATTTTGGATCTGAAAGTTTGGTTTTATGTTGAATCTGATTCATGTTTAACTCTTAAATTTTGGTTTCGTGTTGAATCTGAAAGTTTGGTTTTATGTTGAATCTGAAAGTTTGGGCTTATGTTGAATCTAAAAAGGTTCTTTATGTTGAGTCTGATTCATGTTTAGCTCTTAAATTTCGGATTCGTGTTGAATCTGAAAATTTGGTTTCGTGTTAAATCTTAATAAAGTTTAGTTTCATGTTGGTGGATCTTAAAGTTTTGGTTCTCGTTGGTAAGTCTTAATGTTGTTTTATGTTGGTCGCTCTTAAACCTTTGCTTCATGTTGGTGGCTCTTAAAGTTTAGTTTCATGTTAGTAGCTTTTGAGTTTACATGTTTGCTTCATGTTAGTGAATATGGAAGTTTGGTTTCATGTTGGGAGCTCTTACAGGCTTGCTTCATGTTGTTAGATTTTGATTTTTTACTATATGTTGGTAGCTCTTAAAGTTTTAATTCATGTCATTTTAAAAAGATGGTGATGTTTTTAACTTTTTTCCCGTTTTATCTCAAAATATTATGTTGTTGGTGAAACGCAACGTCGTGCTTCAAGAATTTTATTGTTATTTACGTTGCTGGGGCGGTGACTTCACAGCCGTATATATTTCATGTGGTTTATTTATTTCCTTTCGAACTGGACGTAAACTATTCTTATTTTTCCTGCGATACACCCTTTGGTAGATATATGTCGAATTCCTCATGATGTAATATAGGTTTCTTTTTTTGTAAACGTAAATCATATGGCTATATATGTTCGATTCTAATACTGAATTTATCATCAGCTGCAAATAACTTACTGATTTCCCATTGAAAATCAAACAGCATGACGGCGCCATTGGTGTTGTTGGTCCATGCATCTTTCATATTAGAATTTTGGGCGGTGCTTCTATGTTGTTAAAGCTAATGGATTCGCCTCTGATGCACATAAGGTTTTATTGGCGATGACTAGTGGGTAGGAGCACCGCGCGCGATGACCGAACAGCGCCATCTACAAGCCACGATTCTTTTTCTGGACCGTCGATAATTCATGAAAGGTGTAATACCCAAGAATAAATCCGGACACCTGGCGGTCCCGACGGACATACGTTTTGCAAAGAACGGCGAGAGAGGGACAAGGAAGGGAAACGCCCAAGAGCACACGCCGGTGACTCAGGGGTATAGAGGAGGAGGAATCTCGAGTATACCCTCATACCACCTGGGATCAATACCCGGGGTATGTTGCGAATATCCTCATGGGTATTGTCCGGGAGGCGAGATCCGTGTCCAGGTTTAACGGGTTTTGCGCTGCTCCGACGCGAGGAGGCGAGGAGGCGAGGGAAACCGGAGCCTCCACGCTTCGGTAAAGACGAGGAAATAGAAAATGAATGAATAGATTACTGCATTGGAGGAGGGGAGGGAGGGAGTAGATATGGGGGGAGAGAGGGAGGGGAGGGATAGAGAGAGGGAGGGGAGGGAGAGGAGGGGGAGGGATAGAGAAAGAGAGAGGGAGGGATAGAGAGAGAGAGAGAGAGGAGAGAGAGAGAGAGAAGAAAGAAAGAGAATAGATTACTGGATTGGATTTTCTTCGGAGGAAACGAGATTGGGAAGCGTGATGGAGGAGAGACAGGAGGAGGTGGAGAGTGAGACTGATAGACAGAAGAAAAAGAGAAAGAGGGAGGGAGGGATAGATGGTGGAGAGAAGAGAGAAGGAGAGGAAGGAGAAGAAGAGAGAGAGAGAAAAAGAGAAAGAGAGAGAGAGGAGAGAAAAAAGAGAGAGAGGGAGAGAAAGAGAAAGAAAGAGAGAGAGAGACAGGCTGTGTTTGACTCGAGGCTACTTATTTCGTGATCGATGTAAACCGTCAAGAGAAGCTAAATATTGATAAATAGACCGCGATATATACACATATCCAGGTGAGGTTCTCCCGTCTCCCTCTCTTTCTCCCTTTCTCTCTTTCTTTCTCTCTCTCTCTTTCGCAAGGGATATATTTATCGGCTCCGCGAAAGGGAAAATCGCCCCATAAAAGATTACCTAAATGACTCCCTCTCTTTCTCTCTTTCTTTCTCTCTCTCTTTCGCAAGTGATATATTTATCGGCTCCGCGAAAGGGAAAATCGCCCCATAAAAGATTACCTAAATGATAACGGCGACTCAGAGCCTCGTGTACTGGGATCGCCCTTGGTAATTGCCGCGCTATAGATCGGGAATTTGTGTCGTGCGGGAAAAGGCCGCCGGGCGGTCACGTGATCAAGATGGCGGGAGTTTGTGGACGGGCAAAGTGGAAAGGGTGGAGGGAAGGAGGGGAAGTAGGGAGGGAGAGAAGGAAGGAAGGAAGGAGAGTGAAGAGAGGGAGGAAGGAGAGCGAGGGAGAAGAAGAGAGACGAGAGAAGGAAGGAAGGAGAGGTGGAAGAGGAGAAAGGAGAGAGGAAGAGAGAAGGAAAGGAAGGAGAGACGAAAGAGAGAGGAAGGAAGGAGAGGAGAAGAGAGAAGAAGAAAGGAAGGAAGGATAGGGAGAGAGGAAGAGAGAAGAAGAAGGAGAGAGGAAGAGAGAAGGAGGAAGGAAGGATAGAGAGAGAAGAGAGAAGGAAGAAGAGAGAATGAGATGATCGAAAATAATCATCCTGTACTCCACTTCTCCGGTCGGTCGCGGGAGGAGGCACCGCGGTGGAGGCAGTCGCCGCTGCAAGATGTAGCGTCTGGCTGGCTTGCGAGGACCAATATGGTATAAAGGGACAAAGCGACGCACATGTTCCACAGACGCGAGGCGGAGGGCGGGGGGATCGCCACCCCCGCTGGAGGAGACGCAGGGGCGGACAGCGAGCAGGCGAAGGGCGTGCGGGAGGGCGGACGGCACCAGCAGGAGAGGGCGGGGGCGCACAGCATGCACAGCAGAAGGCGAGGGGAGAGGGAGACAGCAGGCGAGAGGAGCAACATTGCTGAGGTGGGCGTGTACGAGCGGCGGCGGGGGGGGGGGGGAGGGGGGGTATATCCATGCCACGGTCCGCTGGGCAAGGGGGGCGATCCTCCACCCGGCTCGCCGAGAGAAGAGGGGGCTGGGGGGGGGGGGGTGCGGGGGGGCATGATTCATTTCCTTGCACAATCTCTCATCAGGGCAAATGCAGGCAGTTGCAGGGCAGCGGATTTGTTCTCGAAGTAACACTTGTTTTCCAGCGAAGTGCGAATAAGTGGTTTAGTGAGGGTGTTTTTTTTTTTCCCCTCGCACATTTTTTTTTCTTCTCTCTCCAGCTTCTCTCAGCTTCTTCTCTTCTCTGTTTCTCACTCTGATGCTACTTCCCTTCCTTTTATCCTCTTTTCATTCCCCTCCTCCCTCCTCCCTTCCTCTCGTCTTCCTCCCCTGACCTTCCTCCCTTCCTTCTCTCTCTCTCTCTCTCTCTCTCTCTCTCTCTCTCTCTCTCCTCTCTCCTCTCTCTCTCTCTCTCTTCCTTCTCTCTCTCTCTCTCCCTCCTCTCCTCTCCCTCTCTCTCTACCTCCCTTTTCCCTCTATCTTCTTAAGCTTCCCTCCCTCTTCCCTCTAATCTTCCCTAGCTTCCCTCCCTCCTACCCCTCCATCTTCCTAGCTTCCCTCCCCTCCCTCCACCCTTCCTCCCTCCCCTAACCCTTCCAACTTCTTCCTTAAGCCTCCTTCCTCCCCTCTCCTTCCCTCTCTCCCTCCCTTTACCCTCCATCTTCTTCCTAAGCCTCCCTCCTTCCTTCCCTCCCTCCCTCCCTCCTACCCCTCCATCTTCTCCCGCCGAACACCGCATTAACAGTTAATCCTTTCCCGTCGCAAACTCGACGACGATCCCGCAAAACCGAAGGCGCAAATGACCGTCATTTTCGTAATAATTTCGCGACAAATAGAAGAAAAGAAGAAGAAACATTGGCGAGAGAGTTCAATTCCGAGTGTGTGCGCGGGGCCGAGATTGGGGGCGTTTTTCCGATGTCATTAAGGGTCGTAGTCCTATATTTAGTCTGCGGGTAAGTGAACCTAGGTGGTGAGATTTTTTTTTTTTTTTTTTTTTTTTTTTTTTTTTTTTTTTTTTTTGACACGCCATCAGGAGACATTCCTTAAGCTATCGATGTCCATTTCAGATTTTTTTGTCTTAGCGGTTTTCTACGTGTCATCTGAAGAAGAAAGTGCTTTTCTTTTTGCAATGTAGAAGAGTTGAGTTAGATTACGGTACATGCTTGTGGGCACAGACACTCATGCAATATATATATATATATATATATATATATATATATATATATATATATATATATATATATATGTGTGTGTGTGTGTGTGTGTGTGTGTGTGTGTGTGTGTGTGTGTGTGTGTGTGTGTGTGTGTGTATATATGTGTATATGTGTATGTGTGTATGTGTATGTATATGTATATGTATATATATATATATATATATATATATATATATATATATATATATTATATATATATATATATATATATATGTATATATATATATATATATATATATATATATATATATATATATATATGTATGTGTGTGTGTGTGTGTGTGTCTGCGGCGTGTCTGTGTTCCTTGCATTTGTGCCTGTCAGAGTTCCCCGTGTGTCCTTCTATAATGTGTATTTAATGATTGCCTTCAGAATCTCCCTTAACCTTGGCGCGAGGCCCTCGTTGCATCGCCGGCACGTCTGCTTCGCCTCCTTTTCCTCGCCCTTCCCCTCCGCCCCCCCCTTCCCCTCCTTCGCCCCCACCCCCTTTCTCGCCCTTCCCCTCCTTCGCCCCCCCTTTCTCGCCCCCCTCCTTCCCTCCTCCGCCCCCATCGCCCTTCCCCTCCTATCGCCCTTCCCGCCCCCCAATCGCATTCCCTTCGCATTCCCTCCTTCGCCCCCCCCCCAATCGCCCTTCCCCCCCTTTCGCCCAGCATTCGTATCGGCTCCGCTGGCCCCCGACCCCCCCCCCCCTCCCCCCCGACACCCCATGTAAAGCGCAGCATCTCGTTGACGGACATATAATTACCGCATCGATGTTATCTTGTCAGTTCCTTTACATCATCTCCATAATACTGCGGGACGAGGTTGTAGGATCCATCAGCTCGCAGGATAATGAAGGCGAGCACTTCCCTTTGTTCCTCCTCCCCCTCCCCCCTCCCCCCCTCCCCCCCCCTCAAAAAAAAAAAAAGCCCGCGCATTCCGTTTTCTTTTAGGCGCGCGCGGGGGACGTGTTCTCTCGGCGTTCCGTCCCTTTGTTCGAGACTTTTGTTCCAGCTCGAACTCCTTCTCTCCTTTATGCTCTCTAGTTCTAGTTCTTCTTGGGTTCTTCGTTTTTCATCTCTTATCTGTTCTTCACTTCTTTATTCGCCCTCTTCCTCTTTCATCTTTTATCTGTTCTTCCCTTCTTTATTCGCCCTCTTCCTATCATCTATTTCTCTCTGTCGGCTTTTCTATGGCTTGATATAGCCTTCGTTGTGGTTCTTCATTTTCTTCTCTTCCCTCTAGTCCCGCGCGGCAGCCACTGTGTGTATATTTGAGGAATGTAAACGTCGATACCGCAACTACAGACTATGAACCTCCATATCACTTGGGGAATGCGAGTATTGAAGTCATCCGTCTTGACCCATTGAAGTCATCCGTCTCCCGTCTTGAAGTCATCCGTCTTGACCCGTTGAAGTCATCCGTCTTGACCCATGGAAGTCATCCGTCGTGACCCTTTTCGCGGAAATCCTCGCCCTTCTTCACCCTCTCCCACCCTCCATTTTCCCGCCCTCGATCTCCCGCGCGT
>NW_020872176.1:121252-133752 GCF_003789085.1 Penaeus vannamei
ATATGACTACGTGCTACTACTGTATTTGTGAGGGCCGTTTTCTTCGGCTTCCTCTTGTTCTTTCTTCTTCTTCTTCTTCTTCTTCTTTTTCTTCTTCTTCTTCTTTCTTCTTCTTCTTCTTCTTCTTCTTCTTCTTCTTCTCTCTTCTTCTTCTTCTTCTTCTTCTTCCTCCTCCTCTCTCCTTCTTACCTACTTCCATCCACCTCCTCCTCTCCTCTCTTCTTCCTCCGCCTCTTCCTTTTCTTTTCCTCTCTTCTCCTCTCTTCCTCCTATTCCCCTTTCCATCTCAGTCCCCTTTCCACTCTCCCTCCTTCTCCTCCTGCTCCTTCCCCCCTCCCGCTATCTTTGACCCTCCTTCTTGTCCTCTCTCTTCCCCTTCCCCCTCCCCCTCTTCCATCATATCCCCATCCCATTCTCCTTCCTCCTTCCCTCATCCATACTCCTTACCCCTCCCCTTCCTTCCCCCTTCCCTTTACCCCTTCCCACTATCCCTCTCCCCTTCCTTCCATCCTATCCCCATCCCTCTCCCTCCTCCTCCTTCCTCCTCGTCATCCTTCCATTTGTTTCCCCAAAGACCTCACGGGTGTCAATAATCCTGAATGGGCGATGATTACTCCCGGGGGATTTGCTTCTCCATAACAATCACAATGAAGCAGATTTGAAGGGGGTCGCCTGTGTACACACCGATTTTGTGTGCACGTCGTGATGTGTGCACAGCCGAGGGGACGTTGGGGGGGGGGGTGAGATGGGGGGTAGGATGGAAGGAGGTGAGGGGGGTAGGATTGGGGTTGGGATAAGGGGTGGTAGGATTGAGGTTGGGGGGGATTGGGGTGAGGGGGGGGTGGAAGGATGGAAGGAGGTGAGGGTGGGTGGGGGTAGGATTGGGGTTGGGATAGGGGGAGGATGGGAGGTGGGTGGGAAGGAGGGGGGGAGCGTTGAAGAGACGGAAAATTATAATTGAAAGAAGATTATATATTTGTAGAAGCTCTTATCTTGTAATCTTCGGTCGTGAAAGATAAAGATTCGAGTCGAGATATAAACAGACAGCGGGGTTTATGTTGGAGGCTCTGTTTGGAAGGAGAGAAGCGGATGGGAGGAGGTAGAGGAAGGAAGATAAGAGACAGGAAGAAGAAAAAGAGGAAGGTAGGCAAGATACAAGAGAAGAAGGGAGGGAGGGAAGTAAAAGAAAGAGAAAGAAGAAGGGGACAAGTAAAAGACAAGAGAAGTAAAAAACCGAGGAAGATAAATGAAAGAAGACGAAAAAGATTGGGAGGCAAATGAAAGACAAGAGAAGGAAAAGAGAGGCAGATAACGGAAAAAAGGAAACGAAAAGGGAAGAAGATAACGGAAAAGAGAAAAAGAAAAGGGGGGCCAGATAAAGGATAAGAGAACAAAGGGAGTATTGACCTTTATTGAACTCAGCCGATGGATTTATCGTCTGGACGTAATGCACTACTTAGGTGCAGACGATATATATATATATATATATATATATATGTATATATATTATATATATATATATATATATATATATATATATATATATATATATATATATATATTATATATATAGTAAATGTACGGTCTGCATGCACAAACAACCGCATAGTGGGAAGCACTAATGCTATATACGTAACGTGAATGCTGAGAAACATTCATTGTCATTATTGAAGTAAAAAAATAAAACTCAATAGAAAAACGAATTGCTGCATACAAGCAAATCTATTGGAGAATAATGAGAGAGAGAGAGAGAGAGAGAGAGAGAGAGAGAGAGAGAGAGAGAGAGAGAGAGAGAGAGAGAGAGAGAGAGAGAGAGAGAGAGAGAGAGATATCACACAAACGAGAGAACGACAGATGCAGATTGAGACACAGACGGGACGCGAAGGGAGGAGGAGGCAACAACGCCAAAGATGGATGACAGATAAAACTTGGAAAAGAGCAATTTCAAAACAAAACAAAGAAGTGGGTTTGAGAGGTTGAATGTGAGAGAAGTTTGGGGATGAGAAGGAAGAGGTTGGGGAAGGGGGGAGGAGGAGAAAGGGTTGGGAGAGGAGGAGAAGGTTGGGGATGGGGGAGGGAGAAAGAGGTTGGGGAGGGGGAAGAGGTTGGAGGAGGGGGAGAGGGAGGGGAAAGGTGGGGATAGAGGATAGGGGGAGAAGGAAGACGTTGGGTGAGGGGAGGGGAGAAAGAGGTTGGGGATGGGGAGAGGGGCAAGAGGGATTGGAGGAGGAGGAAGGAAGAGGCCGGGGGTGGGGAGGAGGAAGAGGAGAAGGAGGTTAAGGGTGGAGGAAGGGGGGGGGGCAAGAGTGGAACGTTGCAATAAAAAAGAGGAAGAGGAACAGCAAAGAATGCGAAGGAAACAGGTAGAATGAATGTGATTTCGACAGGTGGCTCGCAATTAGTGCTAATGGCCGTCGGAACGAGGCAACATTTTTTTCTCCTCTTGTAGTAACCTAGTAATTAAAGTCACAGAAAGACTCATTCGGTATTTATCTGCATACTCTCCGTAATGTAGCAATATATCAATTAATATTTACCCAAAGTATCCAAATTCAACACTGCTTAAAAGGAAGAAAGATGATTCGAGAAGAATAGAAAGGAAACAACAAAACAAAACTAAAAAAAACAACAGCAAAGCAACGAAAACAAGCAAACGAGAGCGGAATAAACAGACCGTTAACGTCATCTTCCCCAACGGTCGAAGGTGAGGGAGGGGAGGGGAGGAAGGAGGGGAGGGAAGGGTGTGGCAACCCCTCCCCACTTCCGGTACCTTCTGTTTACCTTAGCACGTGCTTCGCGGAGACCGGGAGAAAAATACATTAGATAGAAGACATAGAAGATTAAGTGGATTGATCAGAAGCGAAGAAGACGGTTATTTAAATAGGAAAAGTACTAAGGTTTTGAAAACTGAATTATGTAATTTAAAGTAATATTATAATGACAATGGGGACAGGTAATTACATTTCAGAGAAGTTAGTGGAAGAAGAGTATGAACGAATTGTAACGAGAGAGCACGATAGAAAACGGGGGCAGGGAATGATAGTGTACCAGGCTCAAGGGCCGGAACTACGGCGCCTGGCGGACAGAAATTGCGAGGGAGAAAGGGAAGGCGAGAACACACACGCGCACACGCACGCGCCACGCGCACGGCACACACACACACACCACACACACACACACACACACACACACACACACACACACACACACACACACACACAACACACACACACACACACACACACACACACACACGCACACGCACACACGACATAAGATAGATAGAGGTGTGTGTGTGTATGTATGTGTGAGTGCGTGTGTGCATGAAAGTTTGTGTTTGTTTATTGTATACTCTTTGACTTGCCTGCCGCGAGCGTCCTCATCGTCGGCGGCTGCGGCGTCGTCGTGCGGCCCAAGTCGGCTGCGTGAGCGAGCGCCGCAGTCGTGTCCAATTAGCGAAACCCCGACATGACATCCGATAATGTGTTCGTCCGTTAGGGCCGATTGCTCTTCCCTTTAACCGAGAAAGAAAAACAGATTATTTAGTTAAAAACGCTCTTATTGCATCGCAGGATCATGCCACGTATCTCGAATGCCCTTTTTCACGTTCTTCATGAAGTGTCTTCGTTATCTGAGGCTTCCTGCCCGTCCGGGTGTTGCTTATTCTTGTCTTGCTCATTCCTGTAATGAGAATTCCGTTTTTGGTGCTAATCGTGGCTCCGAAAATTAGACACAACTTCAAAGCGAACCCGAATATTGGGTCCATATTTCCAATATATTTGTTATTTGTTATATTAAATGCTTCGCCATAAACCCATTTTCCGTTTTTTTTCGCATATTTGGTAAACACTCGAGGAGTATATGCCATTGAAGAATATGTGTAAGAATATGTGCTAGCTATTGTTTGAATGCATAGGCCTACCAATTTTTTAAGAACTTAATGAGACTTAATTATATATAAAGATTATGTAGACCTACTTCATCCATCTTTGAGAATATATAGACCTGTTTTGCTTTTAAGAATGAGTAAGCTTACCTATCTCTGGAGAAATATAGGCCTACCAATTTTAAAGAACATATAGGCCCACTTATATATAAAAATATATACCAATTTTTTTAAAGACAATAGCCCACTACCTACCAATTTTTAAAGAACATATAGGCCACTTATATATAAATAATATATAACTGCTCTTATATAGAGAACACATAGGCCTGCTTTGCTCTGAAAAATTTATAAGCCATCTCCGGAGAAGATATAGGCCTACTATTTCTGAAGACCACATACCCGTCTTAGGCCAGAGCGGACAGGGATAAGGCCTCGTCGCCATTTCGTGCAGGTGTCCCTAGCCTATTCAACCCCCCCCCCATCTTTCCCGACGGAAGCAGGTGAGCCGAGACCTAGATTCTGCATCTCGGCTAATCCCAGACCTCGTTTTGGGGAAGTCAGATGAACCCTGACTTAAGGATGTGTCGACGCGGGCCAAGTAGGGCGGGGGACCCTTTTCCTGCTTCCTGGGGCGCCTCCTGATGTCTCCTTGTCACGACAGCAGCAGCAGCAGGAGGAGGAGGAGGCTGGATGATAACGAGGAAGAGATAAACTAGAGAGGGAGAGGAGGAGGAGTAGGACAGGACGATAACGAGAAGGAGATAAACTAGAGAGGGAGAGGAAGAGGAGGAGGAGGCAGGACGATAACGAAGAGGAGATAAACAAGAGAGGGAGAGGAGGAGGGGGATGCAGGACGATAACGAAGAGGAGATAAACAAGAGAGGGAGAGGAGGAGGGGGATGCAGGACGCTAACGAAGAGATAAACAAGAGAGGGAGAAGAAGAGGAGGAAAAGGAAACCGGAGAAAACAGGGAAAGGTTTGCGAATACAAGATACAGAGAGAAAGTAAGTGAAAGAGCATTTTTAGAGATATGTTTGGGAGAATAGAAGGAAAGAATAGGCTTCCATAACAGCGTTCTAGATCTAATTCGTTTGTGTATAAACTAACGACGAGAACAATAAAATTTCGCATTAGTATTTCGTCCGACTCGGTAATTCCAACGAAAACATAACGAAGTCAAAAAATGAATAAATAAAAGAAAGCGGGCAAGAAAAAGAAAACGGAAAGGACAGAAAAAAGGAGAAAGAAAACGGAAGAAAAGGAAATAAAAAGAAAAGAGAAAACGCAGACTTCAAAACAAACAAGCATGAAGATTGATCACAAACCCCAAGGGAGAGAGAGAGAGAGAGAGAGAGAGAGAGAGAGAGAGAGAGAGAGAAGAGAGGAGAAGAGAGAGAGAGAGAGAGGAGAGAGAGAGAGAGAGAGACGAGAGAGAGAGAGAGAGAGAGAGACAGAGACATGCTAAAGACGGCTATCGATCTGTCTCGAGGTGTTTGTGAAGTGGGTGTAAAAACTTGCAGGCGACGGGGAGGGAGAAGGATCTTTTGCGCGACGGAATTAGCACTTGCGGTCGACATTTCGGAGGTCATAAAGTCTGCCCTTGAACCGCACCACTTGATAGGCGGTGTTGCAAGTCATCTCGGTCCTTTTGTAACGAGATGAGACCGGCGAATGACACCCGAAGTCTAGCGCAATATTGGGTCCTTCTTTATTTATTTTTTTCTTTCTTTTTCTTCTTTCTCCTTCTTCTCTCTAGCTTTTTTCTGTTGTCTCTCCCTTTCGTTTGTTTCCCTCCACTTTTCTCTCAGATTTGTTGCGTGCGGTTTGGTTTTGCTGCCTTCCTCTTCTTTTTTCCTTCCTGTTTTCATTTCTTGTCACTGTGTTCTCCTTTCCATCTCTTTCACCTCCTCGTTTCTTCCTTCACTTCCTTCTCTTTTCCTCGCCACCCCAATCTTCTTCCTCGTCCACTTCATCCTCACCTCCCCATCCTCTTCTCCTCCTTTCACCCCCCTTGCTCCCCCCCCCTCTGCTCTTCTCCTCTTTCTTCCTCCTCCTCCTCCTTCCTCCATCCTTCCTCTTAACTCCTCCCCTCCTCCTTTTTCCTGTTCCCTCCCCTCATTCCCCTCCCTCTCCCCCTTCCTCCTCCTCCTCTTCCTACTCCTCCCCTCCCCTCCTTTCCTCTTCTTCTCCTCCCCTCCCTCTCCTCCTCACCCTCCTCCTTTCCTGCCAAGTAGGGCGAGTCTCCTCCTCGTTTCCTGTGCTGTCTGCTGGACGCACCCACGCGAAGCTGGTCAATTTTTCTTCTCCATTTTTTCCTCTTCGTTTCATCTTCCTCTAACTTATTCCATTCATAAACTAATCCATATTTTTTTCGATTCATATATCCACGTATCCGTATCTAATCACAAAACCTTAAAAATCCTCCTAAACAGGCCGTGTCCTTTAAAAAAAAAAAAAAATGAAAATCACAAAGCGCACAGGACAGTCTTCTTCGTCGTCCACGCGCCACCGCCGCGGGTCCATCGGCCGCCCGACACCTGCCTACCCGCCGCGCCGTCCATGAGCGGCGCCGCGTGGCCAATTAAACATTAAGCTTATTCATCGCCGTGTCCCAGTGGCGTCGAGGACTGATGGCCGCCTTGTCACTCGTCAAGGAGCTATTCACTTATGCGTCGGCCTTTTGACAGCTGTGTGTTGTGGCGGAGGGTCGGTTCGGGTGATGGGGGTTGTCTGTTCTCCCTCTCTCTCTCTCTCTCTTTTCTTCTCTCTCTTCTCTCTTCTCTCTCTCTCTCTCCTCCTCTCTCTCTCTCTCTCTCTCTCTCTCTCTCTCTCTCTCTCTTCTCTCTCTCTCTCTCTCTCTCTCTCTCTAAAGTGTTGTGTAGTTTGAGTGGTATTGTGGAGATGTTTATTATTTGTCCTTTTGTTACTGTCGTTATTGTTATTATTTTTATGATTGATGTTATTATTACTGTGATTATCATTGTTATCGGTTTATTATTGTTTTTATTATTATTCATATATATGATATATTGTCGTTTATTATCATCATCATTACTTACTACTTTGTTGTGTTATTATCAGTATATTACTAAATGTTTATCTGAAGAACTGAAAGCAATGTTCTCATAACACAGAAAAATAAAATATAAAAAAAATCACTTTAAAACCCTCTCGCCTGATCTTTTGAAGAAATTTCTAAGACCCGCTTGAGTATGCCAGTGATGCCTCTCTTTCTTCTCCTCTCTTGGCAATCACTAGCGCTGACGGGGAACGACTCAGTCAGCCCTCATTAAGGGAAATCCTGCTCTCTCATCCTCCGAAGATCTTCCGTGTGTGTGTGTGTGTCGGTGTGTGGGGACGTGTGGTGTGTTGTGTGTGTGGAATGTGAAATGTGATGTGTGTGTGGGGGGGGGTGTGTTTGGGGCGGTGTGTGTGCGTGTGTGTGTGTGTGTGTGTGTGTGTTGTGGTGTGGGTGTGTGTGTTTAACAGTCACGATCGCAAGCTCGACCTGTGATTAAATCCCTGATGGAGCTTTCCTTTCGCTGACGTCTTCCGCGGATCGGAAATGTAATCATGGATCAGTCATTGTGTGTTTGTTTGTTTGTTTGTTTTGTTTTTATGAGTATGTCTGTTTCTGTCTTTTATTCTCTTTCCTCTCGGTCTTTCTTTCCGTTTCTATTCAGTCTCTGTTTTTTTCTGTTTTTGTTCTGTTTTTCAATTTCTTCCTCTCTCTCTCTCTTCTCTCTCTCTCTCTCTCTCTCTCTCTCTCTCTCTCTCTCTCTCTCTCTCTCTCTCTCTTCTCTCTCTCTCTCTCTCTCTCTCTTCTCTCTCACCCTCCCTCTCTTCTCTTCCCCCTCCCCCCCTCTCTCTCTCCCTCCTTCCTCCCCCATCTTCACTCTTCTCTCCCTCTCCTCCCCTTCCTCCTCTTCCCCTCCTTCCATCACTCCCTCTTCTCTCTCGAAATTATTTGGAAATCGGGATTCATAAGGCACCTTTTCTGGGGCGTCTCTCGGTGACGTCCGCGGGGAGCTTCCGATCGTATCGTGGGACTTGGACTTTCTCCTCCTTGAAGGATCGGTGTCTTTTCTTCCTTGGGTTTTGTATTATTATTTATTTATTTTTTTTTTTAGAGAGATTGTTTACGTTGGGTCGGCGGTTTTCTTCCTTGGATTTTTTTTTTTTTTTTTTTTAGAGAGATTATTGATGGATTGATTGATTGATTGACAATGTTATTGTTTCCACTCTGGTTTTAGGTCAGCTGGACGTGTTGAGTGTGTGGATTTGCTGACGAAAATTAGGTATGTTGAAGGAAATGGTATACTTTGCTAGTTAGAGAACGGAACGTGTAGTTTTAGCTTAATAAGCACTTGCTGACCTGTTTGTGTGAGTTCTTCCCTCCATACATTTAAACTTAGGACTCGGAGGGGGCTAAGGTCCCCTATGCTTCTTTTTTAGGAGAAGAGATAGTCAGTTTTCCCAAGCTGACACATACTCACCAGGAAGTGTCAGCAGCCAAGATGAGGGCTGATGGCACCCCGCGCGTAAGTGTCACGGTATCATTCCCTCTAAGCAAACCCAGTGGACGGGGAGGGGGGAGGGGGGGGTTCTCCTTGGACACTACGAGGGGGGGAGGGTTCTCCTTGACACTACGATCAGGAGCAGGGCGATGGGGGTCACCCTCCCAATCCCACCTTCAACCTAACTCCTTATAAGGGAATAAACGATTCATATGGTTTTCCCCGTACGCGACCCCCTCCGCCCTACTTCGGGATGAGGTCAAGTGTTTGAGTATTTTAATGACACCGAATGAGCTGTGACGTCATGACACCATCTCCCGCCCCAATCATGACGTCACGAATAGCCCGCGTCTCCCTCCCTGAATCGAGCCCACGTCGGTGTCCGCATTTGGCGATGGCCTTTTTAGGAAGGAAGGCGATTAAAACCCCCAAGACGATTAAAATAGATGTCCGGCAATTAAGAAAAAATAATAACAGCTCAAGGTCGTAAGGTTTAGTCTCGTTCTTCATGTGATTCGTTTCGTCTTGGGTTTGTTTTTAATTAATTTTCGGGCAGTTTAGAGATATCATTCGGGGTGATTCTGCTACGAGAATCACGGGCCTTTATTATGGTTATTATTCTTTTATTGTCTTTGATGCAACTTTTTTATTTTTATTGCGGTGGGGGATATTGATGCTACTGTCACTGCTATCTTAATCGCTGTTTCGTGTGATTGTATTTGAGAGAGAGCGAAATAAGCGCGAGAGAGAGAAAGAGAGGGAGAGAGAGAGAGAGAAAGAAAGAAAGAGAGGGAGAGGAGGAGAGAGAGAGAGTAAGAGAGAGGAAATGAGAGAGACACAGACAGACATAGATCAAGGGTTAAAGCCCTACTGATTCCCTTCTTCGTTGCAGACCCGGCATGTTGGAGTGACTCCGCGTCCCCGCCTCAGGGCAACGAGGAGGTCGTCGGTTCGCAGGCGACGCAGCCTTGGCCAGCGCTCTCCCTCCCCGCGCCGGGACGCCTTCGAGGAGGCCATGCGAGCAGCCGCCGCGCCGCACTCCAGTCCCAGAACTCCGGGGGAGGACTCCGCGCCGACCGACATGGCAGGCGGACGGATAGGCCTACGCCCATCCTGCTCCGCGCGGCCTACCGGGTCCGGGCGACGGGACGGGCTCAGTGGCGAGTGCGCGGGGGCCGAGAGGGACTCGCGGCTCTCCGTCAGGACCTCGCAGGGGGAGCGCGAAGGGGCCGTGACCTGTGATGAAAGGGGACCTGAAAGCACGAGAACAGTGATGGGGGGCGGGAGAAGGGGGTGTGCCTGTGCCTCGGAAAGCAGCCGAACGAGCAGTGTGTGGACTTGGGCGTCGCGGAAGCAGATGCAGGGCGCCCTGCTGATGACCTGCTTGTACCTCCTGCTGGTGGCGGCCGGAGCAGCTGCACAGGGTAAGTACAAGTTCATTTTTTCAAGCAGAAGATGAAACATTCTCTGCATTTCTTTTAAGTGATGCCTATTTACTTCGTCGTCGTTAGAAGGACCTCTGCAGTGTCAGTGTGACGACCGTCTGACGCCTGCTTCCTCTTTCCCCCTTGATTCTGCCTCATTATCCCGGAGGAGGCGCGGAAGGGGGGCGGAGGGCGCGGCGGGTCAGCGTTGACACGGCGGGGGCGTGGGAAGTCGCGGCGGAACAGCTTGGTAAAACATCCACTTTATGGCTTCTTCGCTTCCTTCCTTGCAAGCATTGTCTCGGTCCGGGCGGGGTTCGCACGGGCGGGCGGGCGGCGGGGAAGAGGCGGAGGAGCGGAGACGGAGTGAGGGTGAACGGGAACACAAGCGCGCATAAACAGGCACGCACGCACACGTTGATACACACACGGGCACACTGATACACACACATACACTGATACACACACACAACACACACACACACAAATATATATATACATATATATCCATAATATGCCTGATATATATATATATATATATATATATATATATATATATATATATATATATATATATATATATATATATATACATATATATATATATATATATATATATATATTATACATATACATATTATATATCCATATATCCATATATCCATATACACACAAGTATGCGCTTACACTCAAATTCTCTCACACTCCCTCACACTTCCCCTCCCTCACTCCCTCACTCCAGACCCGCTCGCCACTCCGCCCTCCAACTCGGGTCGCGGGGAAACTGCATTGTTGCCGCCCGTTCAGGAAGCTGCGTCGGGGTCAGTGCAATGTTGGGTTGGTGAGAGCTTGGCTTTTTGTTACGCTCCGGCTTGCTTCTCCGGTGGGTTGGGTGGGAGGGGGGTATTCAAGTTGTGTTTGTCGGTCTGTGCCTTTCTATTTTTTTTTTTTTTTTTTATTATCGTTTTTTTCTCTTGTTCTTTATTTCTTATTTGGTCTTTCTGTTTTTTCTCTATTTTCTTTTTTTCTTTTTCTTTTTGTCTCTCTCTCTCTTTCCTCCTCATCCCTCTTCCTCTCCCACTCCCTCCTACCTCCCTCCCTCCCTCAACCTCCCTTCCTCCCTCCCACCCTCTCCAGCCTTCCTCCCTTCCCTCCCTCCCACCCCTCAACCTCCCTCCCCTCCTCCGCCCTCCCGCCACCCCGCCCACAGGAGAGGTCGCGTGCAGCGTAATCCCGCATCTGGTCGAATCTCGCCGCCCGCCGTAATGGAGAGGCAGGATCGGCTGACCTTCCTCTCGTCTTTCCACTCCGCCGTAACAGCTTTTGGAGGATTTTTGGACCTGGCTTGTAATATATGTGCGCTTAGGATGTGTGTTGTGTGTATGCTCGCTTTTTTTTTTTTTTTCTTTTTTTTATTTAATATTATATTTATTTTTTTCTTTTTTCTATTCTCTTTTTCTTTCTTTTCTCTTTTTTTTGTTTTATTTTTTTTTTTTTTTTCTTTTTTTTTTTTTTTTTTTTTTTTTTTTTTTTTTTTCTTTGCGATCAGACGCATGAATTTTTGAATTTCTCAGAAAGCTTGATTTGTAGTTTGTACCATTTTTGACGTGCATGCTACTGACCATTCACTTTTTCGTCTAATCCGTTGATTCATATTGTGTGCGGTAGATTTACTGGCGATAAAATAAAGTTTTTTTTTTCTCTAATAATGATTAAATTCACTTTGCAGTAAGCTTTTTGGATGTTCTCTCTCCTCTGTTCTCCTTCTCCTCTCCTTTCTTTCTCTCTCTCTCTCTCTCTTCTCTCTCTCTCTCTCTCTCTCTCTCTCTCTCTCTCTCTCTCTCTCTCTCTCTCTCTCTCTCTCTCTCTCTCTCTCTCTCTCTCTCCTCTCATCTCGTCTCTCTATCCTATCTAATCTCTCTATCTTTCCCTATCCTCTCCTTCCTCTCTCACCGTTCTCTCCCATCCATTTGAAACCCGCGCGCAAACACAAATACTTTCCCGCCAAATTCCATAACTGAAAGCCTATGGGGAGGGAAAAAAAGCGCGCCAAGTTCAAACTCCCCGTGTGTATTTGCAAGCAGAAGGTAAACATCGTTTTAATTCCGGCGAGACAAGATCAACATTAAGATATCACGAGTCATTATTAACATTTTGACCTATTGAGAACCAGCGCTTGGGGTTTAAAAGGAAAGGTGAGAGAATGATATTGTAGATCGGTTTCCAATCGTTTTGTATTGGGATCTTCTATTAACAGAGGTCTTGTTTTTTTTTTTTTCTGTTGAACAAATTGGTTTGTTTGATTGAGGGAAAAAATAATGGTACCGTTGTAAAGGAACTTGCTTGGCGGCGTTGTGGGCTTTCGGTGCTGTGTCGGTCTTTTCATCTCGTTCGCTTTTCTCTCCTTTATCTCTCTCGTTTTAACTCTCCTTCTCCCTCTTCTGCTTCTTCTTCTTCTCATATTCTTCTTTTCCTTTCTCCTCTTCTTAATTCCTTCTTTTCTCCTTTTCGTTCTTCTTTTCCTTTTCTCTATATTCTTCTTCTCCCTCTCCTCTCCTCTCCTTTCCCTCTCCTCTCCCTCTTTACCTCTCTCCTCCCCTTTCCCCTCCTCCATTTCCTTCCTCTCCCCTCTCTCCTTTCTCCTCTCCCTCTCCTCCTCCACTTGCTCC
>NW_020872176.1:138752-171252 GCF_003789085.1 Penaeus vannamei
GAGGGTTAGAGGAGGGAGAGGGTGAGGGTGAAGATGAGGATAAGTAGATCGATAGGGAGGAGTGGGTGAGACTCAACGTGGGCAAAGGTGAGTGTGAGGGAAGGAAAAGAGGGTGAAAATTGATAGGGAGGGTGAGGGAGAGGAGAAGAAGAAGGAGGGGAAAGAGAAGGAGAAAGAGAGGGAGGGGGAAGAGAGAGAGAAGGAGAGGGAGAGGGAAGAGAGGTTGAGGGAGGAGAGCTGTTAGAAGGAGGGGGAGGAGAGGAGAGATAAAGAGCAAATGTATTATAAAGAAAAGGCGTGAATTGACTATGGTGTCTTTCGTGTGTGTGTGGAAGACAGGGACTGCTTATCTGTCTGCGTGTCTGTCTGTATGTATGAATTTATCCATGTATGAACGTGTGTATGTCCGTATGTGTGTGTACGTACGTGTATGCAAATAGTTGTGAGGTTATGTCTGTTGATTTACGTGAGTGCACAAGAGAAATTGTATTCTCATCTGTGTTAAGTCTGTCTGTTTGTTGACATGCCCATTTTCTATATCTTTATTTCTGCGCTGTCAGCTGACACACCCTACGCTGTTGTTTTCGTTGTCACAGTGTCAGCAGAAAGACTGTAGATTTCTGCCGTAGTTGTTTTTGCTGTCTTACTGTCAGCGGAAACCATGTAGATTTCTGGTTTTTGTTCCCACACTGTCAGCAGACATAATGTAGATTTGGGGTGTTTTTTCGTTTTTTTCACTGGATGTATAAGGTAGATTTGTATTGTTTTGCCCAGGTACCCTTCTTCCCCCTCCCTACCCCAACCCATTCCTCCTTCCCCCTCCTTCCTAAATCCCCTTCCCCCCTCGCCCTCCCCCTCCTCCTTCCTAAATCCCCTGCACCCTCTTCCCTTTCTCCTTCCCAAGTCCCCCCTCCCCCTCTCCCCTTCCTAAATCCTCCCTCCCCCTCCTAACCCCTCCCTCCTTCCTAAAGCCCCCCCTCCCTTCCTAAATCCCTCCTCCCCCTCCCCCTCCCTCCTTCCTTACCCTCCCTCCTTCCTTACCCCTCCCCCTTTCCTAAATCCCCCACCCCCTACCCCCTTGCATCACCATCTCTATCCCACGCCAAGAATGTTTCGCAGCTTCCCTAATCCTCTTATAAATATCTAAGAAAACTTTCTCTCGCTTTGCACTCTGCCGTTTGGATGTCAGGCCGCTCTTAATACTTCATTTTATGGGTTTGGTGTACATACCTCCCGTCCGCGCGTGTGTGTGTGAGTGTAAGTGTGCGTGCGTGTTGTAAGTGTGTGTGTGTGTGTGTAAGTGTGTGTGTGCTGTTGTGTAAAGTGTGTGTGTGTGTGTGTGTGTCGTGTGTGTGTGTGTGTGTGTGCGCGTTTGTGTAAGTGTGTGAGCGGTGTGTGTGTATGTGTGTGTGTGTGTGTGTGTGTGTGTGTGTGTTGTGTGTGTGTGTGTGTGTGTGTGTGTGTGTGTGTGTGTTGTGTGTGTGTGCATTTAGAAGGAGGGAGGAAGGGAGGAGGGAGGGAGGTTTAGTTGAAGCGGAGGGGGGGGAGGTGTTGCTGAAGCGGGAGCAGAAGGAGAGGAAGAGGGGGGGGGGGTGGAATGTAGTTGTTCTGTACCCGTTCGATTCGGTAGATTTGTACTTGTTGTACTTGTTAAGGAATGCCTCTTGATATGGAAATGATAACGGTTTGGATGTACTGTACATAAGTCTTTGTGTGTGGTCGAAGAAGTGGGTAGTGTGTGGTGTGTGGTGTGTGTGTGTTGTGTGTGTGTGTGTGTGTGTGTGTGTGTGTGTGTGTGTGTGTGTGTGGTTGTGTGTGTGTGTGTGTGTGTTGTGTGTGTGTGTGTGTGTGTGTGTGTGTGTGTGTGTGTTGTGTGTGTGTGTGCTGTGTGTGTGCGTGTGTGTGTGTGTGCGTGTGTGTGTGTGTGTGTGTGTGTGTGTGTGTGTGTGTGTGTGTGTGTGTGTCGTGTGTGAGTGAGAGAAGAGAGGAGTAGTGTATAAGTAAAGGCGATGTTGCTCACCTTCATAAACGCCGGAATAATGAAAATGGACGAGATTTAGAACTGGATCCTTTGTTCACGTTCGACCGGAAGCGTTCGATCCTCCTTGCGGTAAATTAAAGAAAATCATATCAAAACTCTTCAGATTTTATACATTTTTGATATCATGTGACATTCACGTTAATTTTTTTTAAGTGAAAAGTATCTCGCTCCATTAAATTCTGCCAATTTCTCTCGTTGAGCAGAGGACCGTAGCCATTTTTAGGTTTTAGAAATTTTCTTTGGATTTAGGAAAGAAAAAAACGAATGCCTATCGGTTTCAGTAATCCTCTTAAAAAATATAATGGTTTCAGACATTCTCTTGGGATCTAGACAAAAATAGAGAACAATTAGCTCTCGTTTTTTAGTAATTCTCTCCAAAAATATAACATACTGCTTGGTTTCAATTTTCTTCGGATTTAGACAAAAAATAGAGAACTGTCAGCTCTCGGTTTCATTAATTCTCTCCAAAAAATATAACGTCCCGGCTGGTTTCAGAGATTCTCTTCGGATTTAGACAAAAATAGAGAACAATCGTCTCTCGGTTTCAATAATTCCCCGAGGCTGAACGTCAATAGAAAACGAACTGCTCTCGGTTTCAAAAATTCTCTCTTCCTCTGAGCAAAGAAACAGAAAACGGACTCGAAGACGAATCGAAACCCTTGAGACTTTTAAAAATTCGTTCAGCCAACAATATCGCCAACATTCCGACGGAGATGTCAGGCGGAGATAATCAAACGGAATCTAAATATGACAGGTGATAAAGCAGGTGAAAGAGGAAGGAAGGAGGGAGGAGGAAGGAGGAGGAAGGGCGTGTGGGGGAGGGGGGGGGAAGGGGCGGCCGACGGAGAACTTATCGATCTGGGGGTTTAAATGTCAGGGAGTAAGGGCGTCCTGGTTGTGTCAGGGCGGACCTTGCTCTGAGGAGAAAGAAGAAGGAAGAGAGACAGAGGGAAAGAAAGGGAAAGGGCGAAGGTGTGGTTGGGAGAATGTTTGGGTGCGTAGGATGAAGAGGAAGGAGGTAGTGGTGTAGGGAAGGAGGGAGGAAGGGAAGAGAGGGAGGGAGGGAGGGGAAGAGAAGGAGGGAAGAAAAGAGAGAGGGAGGGAAGGAAAGAGAGGGAGAGAGGGAGGGAGGGAAAGAAAGAGGGAGAGAGGGGAAGGAAGAGAGGGAAAAGGGAAAAGAGAGGGAGGGAAGGAAAGAGAGGGGAGAAAGGGGGAGGAAAGAGAGGGAGAGGAAGGAAGGAGGAGGGAGAGGGAGATGAGAGAATAGCAGACAGACATCAGAATCGTGGACTTTCGTCTTATCATTCGTCTTCCCAGTAAAACAGATGAAGAAAACAAAAATCAAAAGCCGACGAACTACAAAGCCATAGATAGGATGAAAAAAAATTCTAACACCAGCTTACGATACAGCACAGTGTGGTCTAGTTAGTGAAGAGCGAAACTTGGTTAAGCCCGTTGCTGCACAGCTTAGATTCTTAAGTCTCTCTCTTTCTTTTCCTTTCTTTCTCTCTCTCTCTCTTTATGTCTCTCTAATCTCTCCTCTCTCTCCCTCTTAACTCTTCTCTCTCTCTCTCTTCATCTCTCTTTCTTAATCACTTCTTCCTCTATCCTCCCTCTCTCTCTCTCCTCTCTCTCTCTTCTCTCTCTTCGTCTCTGTCTATCTCTTCTCTCATCTCTCTTCTCTCTCCGTCTCTCGTCTGCTCTACTCTCTCTCCATCTCTTTCTTAGTGACACTTTCCCTCTCCTTCAATCCGCTTCTCTCTCTTCTCTTCTCTCTTCTCTCTCTCTCTCTCTCTCTCCTCATCTCTCTCTCCTCTCCTCCTCTCTCATCTGTCCTCTCTACGCGGTACCGGTCAGAACCCTCATCGTCTCTCTTCTCTCATTTCCCTTTCTCTTATTCACCACAGATATTCTTCTCCCTCCATTCTTCCACCCGTCCCTCCCCATCCCACATCCCTCCTCGCATCCCTCGCTGTCCCTCCCACCCGAGGGCCTCCTTCTCCTCCTTCCCGCGATTTCCAGTCCCTCCCTACCGCACTGCCACAGTGTACGCGATTGAGATACCATCTCCCCAGCGCTTTTGAATTCTTTAATCGCCGCGCCACCTGTGTATGCCCATGAAAGCGGCTCATGTCGAACCGTAATTTTTGTTTATTTTCGAGGGCATGGGCCACTTTGCCCTTGTGAGTCGATGAGATGAATGGGTCCCTTGCAGTCCAATTTTTAGGCACTTCTAATGGTGCGGTGATGGTGGGCGGAGGGATAGGATAGTGTGACGCGTACGAAGGCGGAATCAGGGACGGGATAAGGGAGGGGAGTGACGAGTTTTGAAAGGTGACTCAGTGACGGATAGTGAGGGGACTAGGGGTGACCGGTCTTTGGAAGGTGAAGTGATGGATTACGAAGGCGATAGTGACGGATAGGGAGGGGATAGTGATGTTGCCGAAGGTGATGAGTGTAGCGATCCGAAGGCGGGCCTAGGGGACGGATATGGGAGGGGATCGTGACTGTTGCGAGGTGATAGGTGGATGGGAATACTGAAGGCGATCGGCGACTGGATAGGGAGGGGTATAGTAGACTGCTTGCTCGAAGGTGATAGATGTGGGATACGAAGGCGATGGACGGATTAGGGAGGGGATAGTGACGCGTATGGAGCGGTGATCAGTGGCGGCTTTTGAAGCGTGATGAGTCTACGGAGATAGGATCAGGTGACGGATACGAAGGTGATAGTGGGACGGTTGTGAGGTGCAGTGAAGACGCTAGCGGCTTTGCAGAAGGGTGATCAGTGGACGGAGGATAGGATGTATGTTGACGGCTGTAAGGTGATAGGATTAGACGGATTAGCGAAGGGGATAGTGACGCTGGCGGAAGGTGAATAGTGACGAGGGAGGATTAGAATAGTGGCCTGGCTTTAAAATGTGCGTGATCCCTAGCGCGATAGGGATGCGACGCTGTTAGAAAGTACAGCTCACATTTTGAAAGCCCTCAGATCGCACCCGCTGCTTCGGGATACGGTCGGATGAGCTGGCTTAAGCGAACACGTCGATCGCCGCTCTAATGCTTCAGAAGCGTCGGCGAGGCAGTGCGTTTCGGAATGGAAATTCGGTTTGCGCGAAAAGAGGTCACTTTTTTTTTTTTTTTTTTTTTTTTTTTTTTTTTTTTTTGTAGTCGGTTCTTGGTGTAGATTATTTCGTGTTCCGATTTGCCTTTCTCTTTTTTTATGTTTTTTTTTTTTTTTTTTTTTTCTTTTTTTTTTTTTTTTTTTTTTTTTTTTTTTTTTGCGTGTTAATGCTTTGGGCAGTGATGTTGGTTGTTTTTAAAGATTATACTTTATGGTTTTTATATGAATTATCTGTTCGGTCTGCTTTTTTTTTTGTTTCTATATACGTCTGAGAGAAGGTAAACAGACAGATATAGAATAAGAGAAGACTGACACTACACAGGAGACAAGGAGAGATAAGGGAAAGGAAAAAAAAAGCAATTGAAAGAGCGAGGGCAGACACACCACACCACACACACACACACCACAGCACACACACACACACACACAACACACAACACACACACCCATAGCCACACATCAGCACACGTCACACATACAGAGAGAGAGAGAGGAGAGGAATGACTTGCATTTTAATAATGGTCTTAGACATAAAATACGTTGTGATGTGTACTAACGAAACACTTGTCTTCTTCGACGATATGAGTTAAAACCATTCTTTGCGCGCAGCATAGTTACCGAGAAACTTCATCCGTAATTAATTCATCGGAAGAAGACAGCAGCGCCCCAGCTCAAGTCGCCCTCATGAGTACCTCCCTCCATCTCAACAAATGTTTAATTAAGCACTTTTTTTTTCCCGCTACCACCAATCTCCACCTCGGACAACCCCAGGTATACTAAATAATTGTTCCCGCCGTTTTCTGTTCCCCCCCCACCCCCCCGCCTTCCCGCACGGGCCCGTCCCGGCTCCCTCTCCCCCCCGCCCTTCTCCCCCGCTCTTTTGTTGTGGTTTCGCTATCCTCCCCCCCCTTTCCCTCCTTCTGTTCCCTCCCCCCATTGGCTCGTTCCCCTCTTTCCCCTCATTCCCCCCGCTGTTCCCCACTCTCCCTGAGGTGTTCCGATACTTTCCCCCATTCCCCTTTTCCCGTGCCGACTTCCCCACCCAGCCCCTCCCCCTCTCTCGTTCTTCTCCCCCCCCCCCCGCCTCCAAGTTTCTGGCTCTCCAATAATAATAATGATTCGGAAGAGCCTTTGCGGAGGGAGGTAGAGAAAAATCGTTTCAAGGATTATGGGCGCGGACCGTGTCCCTCTCTTCCTCATCAGCCCCACACCTGACGGCCCCCTGGTGTACGGCACGGGCGTCAACAGGCTCGTACATCAAGTAGGGGAGAAGCCGCTTCTGGCGTTTTCATCAGCCATCTCTTCCAGGACTCTCTCTCCCAAATTCTCCATCTTATGCTTCCCCTCCTCCCTCTCCGTCTTCGCACCTCTACACTCACCTCTCCTTCTCTTTCTCTACACTCCTCCGCCTTAGTCCCTCCACTATAACCCACCCTCCCCGATTCCTAGATCCGTACCCGGACGCTCGCGAGCCAGGTGAGCCGCTAAAACTCACGTGCCGGTTTGGATCAGACGACGCATCGATGCTCGGTCACGCACAACAATCATCTCATCTACTCTCCAGGTGGGTTTCTGTTTATATCTCGCATCTCATTCTCCTCCTCACATTCATCTAGTTTCGCCCTCTTCTCACAGTGGTCCTCCGAGCCCTCGCTATCTAGTTCAGTACTTCGTCCACTGTCCGGGTGTCACGTCTATGCTCTTGTTCTTCCATTCATATCGCTTCGTCCGCAGCTCTCGTCCATCGTGTAATGCACCCAACGTCCTCCTACTCATCTCGGTCATACCTCCTCTCCTCCGTCTGGTATTCTCACCCTCACGATCATTATCGCATCTGTTCCTCTTCCATCACCGCCAGAGTAGGCCCTGACACATCTCTTCTCTCCTCTCTCCTTCTTCTCTCTTCTCATCTCTTCCTCAAGCACTTCATCGGGCCCTGTGCTCTCTACCACTCTCTCACAGTCTCTCTCCTTCTCGCTCCTCTGTCTCCTCTCTCCTCCCCCTCCTTCGTTCTATAATTGAATTAATGTCAGGTTGTCGTTTCGTATTTTACCTCCCGCAAACAGTCCACGTTCTTCGTTTTTCTTCAGAATGTGGCGTGTGACGTCGATTTCTCCGATATGTAATGGGGTGGTTTAAGAGTGACATAAGGCGGTGTTTGTAATACTAGAATGAAGAGTTATGATACTTAGTGCCTTGTTGGGAGTGTGAGGAATTGTCAGTAGACGTAGGCGGGGGGGGGGGGTATTTGAAGGGCGGGGCAAGAGGCTAAAGGAAGGTAAAAGCAAAGGGTTGGGGAGGAGTAGAATTTTAGAGAAACTGGGTGTTTGGTTAAGGCAGGGGGTGTAATGTGGAGGGACAGGAGGGTAAATTTGAGAGGGAGGGGGCTGAGAGGCGTATTATGGACGTTATGACTGCATTTTTTTTTCAATTGTAGATTCTTTATATATAGATAGGATTTTACGAAATGAGAACGTTATGACTGCATTTTTTTCCGATAGGATTTTACCGGGTAATTTTTTTTTTTTTTCATATAGATAGGATTTTACGAAAGGCGAGATGTAGGTCGTTATTTAGTCAAAAGAAAGGGGCAAGGGGGGTCGATCTATTTTAAGGGAGAGGGAGATATCAAAATGAAAGGGGAGGGAGGCGAGGGAGGGGAAGACAGAAAGGGAGGCGGAAGGGGGGGGGTATCTTGAGCTAGGACGAGGGGATGGGTAAAGGGTACCTGAAGGGAAGTATCTTAAGGAAGGGATAAGGGAAGGGAAGTGAGGATACCTAGAGGAAAAGGTAGGGGGTAGGGGAGAGGGCAGAAGGAGGGCGTTGCCTTAAGCGAGAAGGAAGGGGAATTACCCTGCGGATGAGGAGGTTAAGGGAGGAAGGAAACGTAAAGAAATTGGGGAAGGATAATGGAAAGGAAATGGGTAAGGATTTGGATCTGCCTTGAGGAGAAAGGGTGAAGGGAATGTAAGGAAAAAGGAAAGGAAATGAGTAGGGATAAGGATCTGCCTTAAGAGGAAAGGAATGAAGGGAACGGTAAGGAAGGGAACGAGGTTTAGTAAGGGAGCTCCCTTATATAAAAAAAAAAAAAAAAAAAAAAAAGTGAATGAAAAAATGAAGGTCGTTTTAAAAGTTTCTTCGGAAAAGCCTGCGCATAAAAAATGTCAAAGGGCGCTCGAGCTACAACCTTAGTTATTATTGCACATGCAAATTGCAGGCATGTTTGCGTCGCTCTTTCCTCAGGCAGCGAGGTAAGCGGGCTGATGGATCGACGCCGCGAGGTATTCGAACTATCCGATGGAATTATTTACCTTAAAAACAGAAAAAAAAGAAAGAAAAAATAGAAAGATACCGGTGGAATATTTACCTTAAAATCACAAAAAAAAGAAAAAGAAAATATCACAAGCTCGGATATATTCCCAACGGCATTTATCCATTGAAATAATTTGCTTAAAAAATAAATATATATATTTATTTATTTCACAAGCGTGTATATATTCCCAACGGTATTTATTCGATCGAATTATTTACCTTAAAAACAGAAAAAGATGAAATAAAAATATATGTCACAAGTTCGTATATATTCCCAACGGCATTTATTCAATCGAATTATTTACCTTAAAAACAGAAAGATGAAATAAAAATATATGTCAGTATATATTCCAGTGGCATTTAGAATTATTTACCTTAAAAACAGAAGAAAAAAAATTATGTACAAGCTCGTATATATTCCTAACGGCATTTATCCATCGAATATTTACCTTAAAAAACAAAAATTGAAGAAAATTATGTATTTCACAAACTCGTATATATCGCCAACGGCATTCTTCGACGGCATTTAAGGCCACGAAATAATGGCGACAAATTGAGGCTCTATGGCGAGCACATATCACAGGAAAAAAAATAACATGTCCATAGCACGTATCCCCCCCCCCCCCCCCCAAAAAAAAAAAAAAAAAAAAAACTGGCGCAAGAAGCAAGACACATCACGAGAGACCGAGTAAGTGCGCATGAACTTAATTTTACGAGATCGCCAAGTGTCACGGCAGAACGAGGTGGAGTGGCTGGGCGTGAGGCGGGGAAGTGGGGGGGGGCGAGAGAGAGAGAAGAGAGAGAGAGAAGAGAAGAGAGAGAGGGAGAGAGAGAGAAAGAGAGAAAGAAAGAAGAAGAAAGAAAGAAAAAAGAGAAAGAAAGAGAGAGAGAGAGAGAGAGAGAGAGAGAGAGGGGGGGGGGGAGAAACTAGAGAGAGGAGAGAAAAAAAAACTAGAGACAACTAGAGAGAGGAGAGAGAGAAACTAGAGAGGAGAGACAAACAGAGAGAACTAGGGAGAGAGAGAACGGGTTAAACGGGGGTCGGTCGCCATGGGAAGGGGCGTGACTGCAGGATCGAAGGGGAAAAAATTTGGTCAGGGTTTGCTTGAGGTTTGAGAGGGGAGAGAGAGGGAGGGAGGGGAGGGGAGAGGGAGGAGAGAGAGAGAGAGAGAGAGAGAGAGAGAGAGAAGGGAGGAGGGAGGGAGAGAGAGGGAGAGGGGAGAGGAGAGAGAGGAGGGAGAGAGAGAGAGGGAGGTGAGAGAGAGAGAGAGAGGGAGAGAGAGAGAGAGGAAGAGAGAGAGAGGAGAGAGGGGGAGAGAGAGAGAGAGAGAGGAGGAGAGGAGGGAGAGAGAGAGAGAGAGGAGAGGAGGAGGAGAGAGAGAGAGAGAGAGAGAGAGAGAGAGAGGAGAGGGGGAGAGGAGAGAGAGAGAGAGAGGGGAGGGGAGGAGGGAGGGAGAGAGGGCGGAAGGGGAGGGAGGGAGGAGAGAGGAGGGAGGGGAGGGAGGAGAGGGGAGAGGGAGGAGGGAGAGGCAGGGAAGGAGGAGGGAGAGGAGAGAGAGGAGGGAGGAGAGGGAGGGAGGAGGAGGGAGAGGGAGAGAGGAGAGAGAGAGGGAGGGGGAGGAGAGAGGAGTGAGGGGAGAGAGGAGGAGAGGAGAGAGAGAGAGAGAGAGAGAGAGAGAGAGATGGGGGGAGAGAGAGAGGGAGAAAGAGAGAAAGAGGGAGACAGAGAGAGACAGGGGGAGTAGAGAGAGAGAAGAGAGAGAAAGAGGGGGAGAGAGAGAGAGAGAGAGAGCGAGAGAGAGAGAGAGAGAGAGAGAGAGAATGTCTAGATAGCACATGATCAAACTATTAGTGCCAGTGCAGCTTAAGTAACACATACTGTAGCTGCACTGTCCTCTTTCGTTCGTGATTCACTTACACGAGTCTGTAACACTAACACTCCAACCTTCCTTATCCTTCCTTTATCCCACATTCTTCTTCCTACTCATCTTTCCAAATTTTTTAACTTTTTGAAGACTCCTACCTTTCTTATCCTTCCTCTATTCCCTTTACTTTCTTCCTATCTTCTTCCCAAATTTTTTTATTTATTTTTTTAACACTCCAACCATCCATATCCTTCCTCTATCCCCCGTTCTTCCTTCTTGCTCTTCTTTCCAAACTTTTTAACTTTTTGGACACTCCAACCTTCCCTATCCTTCCTTTAATTCCCATTCTTCCTATTCTTCTTTCCAAACTTTTGAACTTTTGAACACTCCAACCTTCCTTATCCTTCCTTTATCCCCCATTCTTCCTTCCTACTCTTTCCAAACTTTTGAACTTTTTGAACACTCCAACCGAGGTGCTGGACGGGACATGTAATGAACAGTCATAAGCCTGTCATGAGACCGGGACCAGGCGTCGTAGTAACAGACCAGTATATTATTTACCGGGGCACTTTTTCTTTTTTTCTTTTTAATAAAAGCGCTTCTTAGAACTCGTGACGAAATCCTACAAAGGAATTTCCCAATCTTTGACGTATTGGATGGGGGAGGGGAGGGGAGGACGGTAGGAAGGCTCGAGGAAGGGTGGGAAGGAAGAGGGGAGGACGGTAGGAAAGGCCCGAGGAAGGGGTGGAGGGGGGAAGGAAGAGCAGAAAATATTAATTTAATACGAGCGGTTTTTGTCTCTCCTTGCTCCTCGTCGGCGTCCCTCTCTCAAGGGCCCGGCGCAAACACCCAAGATTATCAAGCCGCGAATTAAGCTTGAGTTACCGCTGTAAATCACTCGCCAACCTTTTCATCATTACCTGAGCTGCCGAGAAGGATGTTATTTCCGCGCGTTCGCAGCTGTGGCAGAAAGTAAAATATTCATCGGGGAGTATTGAATGGAACGCGGGTGGCAGTGGTCGGCGGGAGGAGGTGGGAGGGTGGAGAGAGGAGAGGGGAGGGGGATTGGGTTGAAGGGAGGGGGGGGGTACGCCCGCCGGAACAGCCCGTGTCGCCGTGTAATAAAACGAGGCGCGGTTTCGACTTTTTTTCCCCGTCGATGTGATGACTCTATCGTAATCCAATATCACTTATAAAAACGAGAAAAAAGTATGGAAAAAACGGAGGAAAACCGCGCGGCAAAGTGTGAAACGAGATGTAACCCGCCGTCCTGTGTAAATCGAAGTTGCAAACCCGTCAGTCGGTGTAAGTCGAAATGTAAGTCCAATAGATATTTCCAACATGGCGATTTGGTGGGTCGATTTAAGGATATAATTCGTAGTTATACACTATCTTTACCATATCGTTTGTCATCGCTGAATGGGAGGGGAGGACTAACACGCATACGCAGACACGCACGCACACATAGAACACGCACGCACGCACTCACTCACTCACTCACTCACTCACACTCACACTCACACTCACACACACACCACTCACACACACACACACACCACACACACACACACACAACACACACACACACACACACACACACACACACACACACACACACACACACACACACACACACACACACACACACACACACACACACACACACCACACACACGTGCTTCTAGTTTGGGATGATGGATACGAAACACGGTCACATCACCCGTAAGTTACGACCATTTGTTTAAAAAAAAAAAGTGTTCGTTATAGATTACCTTTTTAGAACGATGTGAAAAAAATCTATCACTGCGTTTGTTAGTGGCGTTTGTGTTTGTGTGGGAGAGTTTGTCATGGGCGTGTGGTTCTGTTTGCGTGTTTGTTTACTTTAGCGAGGATGTATTTTCATGTGCGATATTGACGTTTGCCTTAATTATGTCTGGTTAAAGGAGGTGGAGTGGTGAGGGGGAGGGAGGAGGGAGGAAGCGAGAGAGGGGAGGGGGAGGGGGAGGAAAGTTGGAGTGAGAGGGGGGCGAAGGAGAGGGTGGGTGGAAGGAGGAAGGAGTGAGAAAGGGAGAGGTGGGAGGGGAGGAGAGAGAGAGAGGGCGAAGGAGATAATGGGCGAGAGTGAGAGGGGGAGAGAGGAGGGAGGAGAGATGAAAAGGGAATAAAGAAGGGAACTAAGAGAAACAGAAACAGCGACAGAGACACGAGACATAGAGAGGCGGACACAGAGACCGAACGAGTGGGATGAAAAAGGCGGTGAAAAAGGAGAAAGGAAGATCCTGATAAATGAAGACAGACGAGCCTCTATTCAGAAAGAGAGACGGGACAAGACAGGCAAATTAGCATAGGGCAGTACGCGAAGAGAAGAAGGAGAGGGGTGGGGGGGGAGGAGAAGGGCGTCTGCGTTATCAATATCGACTCGTGTAAAGAGCAAACATTTCGCCACAAAGCCTTGATGGGCCAACGACCTTTTAAGGGGCAACAGGTAGTTAGAGAAGAGAGAGAGAAATTTCAACCGAGAGCGAGAAAGAGGGACAAGGGTGGCTACAGAAACAGAGAGGTGTATCATTGACGTTATGACTGCATTTTTTCACTGTTGGATTTTTCTTGTAGATAAGGTTTTTTTACGAAAGGAGAGATGTAGGTCGTTATTTAGTCAGCTTCAGAAGGAGTTTGAAAAAGATGAGTATGTAGACTGGCTGTAAAAAAATAATATATGAATAATAATAACAATATAATCATAATAAGTAGAAGAAGAAGAAGAAGAGGATGAAGACGACGACTATGAAGGATGGGCTGAGGTTGTCAAGAGCTGTCACTTACCGGCCGATTTCTTGACGATAAAGTGCTAAGCGTTTCTAATGACAGATCGATTCGTAAAAATGAATTCATCCAATTCACTTGATAGATTTATCGCCGCCATTACACTCTGTGACTCGGCAGTACCCCGCAACGGTCTAATTTGCATACGAGTTACTGAATTACCCAAGAATATTCAGATCGAAGCGATTGACACATAAACTTCCGGAGCACAAAAGCAGACAATATGTACGCGTTTTTTAATGATTTTTTTTTATCCCTGATCAAGTAAATGCATGGCGTTATCCAAATTGTCAATTTTGGTAATAGCAACAACGCACGCAACTTCCGGCCAATGGCTGTCCTTCGCCCTTATGGAATTCTGTTGTATTACTTACCTTGAATTATGAATTTATGGCAGCGAATGCGTGCGTTTTCTTCCGTCTTGAGGGTGTTGGGCATTCCGAGAGACAGCGCTGGAGTGAATTATTCAGAAAGAAGGGTTCTTCGGAGTAAGAGAGAGGGAGAGGGAGAGGAGAGGAGAGGAGGGAGGGAGAGAAGAGGGAGAGGAGAGGAGAGAGGAGAGAGAGAGAGAGGGAGAGAGGAGAGGGAGAGGGGAGAGAGGGAGAGAGGGAGAGGGAGAGGAGAGAGAGGAGAAGAGAGAGAGAGAGAGAGAGAGAGAGGAGAGAGAGAGAGAGAGAGAGAGAGAGAGAGAAACCTCTTCCTGAACGTCGAGCTTGTTTACATCTGCCGTCAGAAGAGCCACGTGTTTCTGCCTCGAAGCATATCCCTTCCCTTTCCTTCCCTTTACCTTCTCCCCCCCCCCCCTCTCTCTCTCTCTCTCTCTCTCTCTCTCTCTCTCTCTCTCTCTCTCTCTCTCTCTCTCTCTCTCTCTCTCTCTCTCTCTCTCTCTCTCTCTCTCTCTCTCAAACACATACCTTTTTTACGTCCAATTTATTACTTTATTCTACTCAATGATTGATTAGAGTTTGACGCCACATTTGACTCGTAACCTCAATAATAAAGCACACACACACACACACACACACACACACACCACACACACACACACACAACACACACACACACACACACACACACACACACACACACACACACACAACACACACACACACAGAGAGAGAGAGAGAGAGAGAGAGAGAGAGAGAGAGAGAGAGAGAGAGAGAGAGAGAGAGAGAGAGAGAGAGCGTTCAAAAGTTGGTTCCTAGATAGTAATCGTTGCGAAAGAGAATTAATTAACCAATTAAATGCATCGCGCCGGAACCTTCACTCGGTCTTCAGAACGGCGCTTCGTCTGTTGAATTTACAGCACACACGCACGCGCAGACGAACACCCATTCAGTCGTACACTCGTTCAACCGGACACTCAAACAGCCGTACAGTCTCGTTCAGCTGTACACTCGCTCGGTTGAACGCTTGCTTGGTTTCTGTTTCTCTTTCTTTTATTTGTACTTTTCCTCTACTTCTTTCTTACTGTGTCTCTTCCTTTCTCTCTATATATCTCCTCCTATCTCTGTCCCTCCCTCTTCTACCTCTTACAAGTCCTTTCCTCTTCCTTCTCCTCTCCCTCCTTCTTATCTCTTCCCTCTCTCTTCCTACCCTCTCGCTCCCCACCACCATTTACCTTCCCCTTTCTTACCCTCCTTCGCTCTTCCTGCCTCTCACCCTCCCTCTTCTTACCTAGCCTTCGCTCTTCTGACCTCTTTCCCTGCTCTCTCTTCCTCTCTCCTCTCCCCTCTCTCCTCTCTCCCTCCCCCTTCCCCCTCTCCCTCTCCCTCTCCCCCTCTCTCCCTCTCCCTCTCTCTCCCTCCCTGGAATCGGCCTCTCGTGCCCCTTTAAAAGGATGATTCCCCCGTGCCTTGTCCGCCAAGACCTTTATTAACTTGTAAGTGTCAGTTTCGAGATTGATGTTGGGAACTGACAAAGGAACATCGGCTCAGGGCAGATAACGGCCGGATTTTCTGCACTGGAAATCGTTTTTTTAAAGTATGATTTGGCTTTAATTTGGGGGATGATGAATGAGAGGGTTCTGGAGAGGAAGGACTGTAAGGATATGAGGATGGTAATTGTCGATGGTTTAGGATAATGCGGGTCTGGGGGGATGGTGGTACTAGTGAAGGTGATGATGAAAATGATGGTGATGTGATGAAAATGATGATGTTATGAATGATAATGTTGATAATAATGAAAATGGTGACAGTGTTAAGCACAGTTACAGTATCGATGAAGAGGGAAACATTATGGTAATCACAATACCAACAACAAAGTAATAAAGATACAAAGAAAGGGAGACACAAAGCCATACCAAAGTAATGAAGATACACAGAAAGGGAGACACAAAGCCAGAAAAGAAAAAGAGAGACTCAAAAGAGAGAAGGAGAAGAAGAGACGGTGCCAAGACGTCGGCCCGAACAGCGCCCCATAAAGATGCAGTCCGCGGAGTAATTGAAACGGAAGATAATGTAGGCGATAACGATCAGCCAAAAACCCCATCCATAAAGAGGGTCCATCTGCCTGTCAAATAAAGTTCCCGGGCGATGGCTCACTGCAGCACGCACCGCCCCGGCCCTCGCTAGATCATGGCTGTCCGCCCGAGATTATGGCTGTCTTTCGCGGACCGTACCTGTCCTCCTTGGATCCTCGTTGTCTTCCATGGGTCGTGGCTGTCTTCCTAAGGCCCTCGTTGTCTTCCCTAGATCACGGCTGTCCTCCTTGGACCTTCGTTCTCTCCCCTAGATCCTAGCCCTTTTCCATGGACCATGGCTGTCTTCCTTAGACCCTTGCTATCTTCCCTAGATCATACCTGTCTTCCATGAATCATGGCTCTCTTCCTTAGACCCTCGCTGTCTTCCCGAGATCACAGTTGTCTTCCTGAGACCCTCGCTGTCTTCCCCGATCATAGCTGTCTTTCCCCCGTCGTTGTCTTCCCCCGACCGTCGTTGTCTTCCTCTGAGCGTCGCTGTCTTCCTCTGACCGTACCGTCTTCCCGACCGTCGCTGTCTTCCCCCGACCGTCGTTGTCTTCCCCCGACCGTCGTTGTCTTCCCCGACCGTCGTTGTCTTCCCCAACCGTCGTTGTCTTCCCCTTGACCCCGACGCAGAATTTGTGAGCGCTCCGTCCCGCCCGCTGGCCCGCCTTTGAAAAACCCGAAGGAAAATCGGTCTTATCGCGGTCCGGTGCGTCTGGGAGATCGGCATAATGGCGTTCGACCTGTACAGCCACACGTGCGATTGCCCACGCATGCAAATTCGTGCAGAGCCGCAGCCTTGGGTAAATAAGACGCGTGTGTCTTTTAGCGAGGGAGAGGATACGCGCGGGTCTCTTGCCTTGGGATTCGGTTTCCGCTTTCTCCTTTTCGCTTTTTGTATTGTTCTGGTGTGTTTGTTTTCCCCTCTATGTCTTTGTTTTAATGTATGTACTTAGTTCTAATTTTCTTTTATTCATTTTTGTTTTGTTTTGTTTCGTTGATTTTCTTTTTATTTAATTTTCTGTTTTTATTCGTCATTTTCTGTTTTATTCGTAATTCATTTTTGTTTTTATTCGTTAATTCATTTTCTGTTTTTATTCGTTAATTCATTTTCTGTTTTTATTCGTTAATTCATTTTCTTTTTTTCGTTAATTCATTTTCTGCTTTTATTCGTTAATTCATTCGTTAATTCATTTTTTTTTTTCGTTAATTCATTTCTGTTTTATTCGTTAATTCATTTTCTATTTTTTTGTTAATTCGTTTTTATTCGTTAATTCATTTTTTTTTCGTTAATTCACTTTCTGCTTTTATTCGTTAATTCATTTTCTGTTTTTTTTTTCGTTAATTCATTTAGTTGTTAATTCACTTTCTGTTTTTATTCGTTAATTCATTTTATTTTTTTTTCGTTAATTCATTTTATGTTTTATTCGTTAATTCACTTTCAATTCGTTTTATTCGTTAATTATTTTCTGTTTTTTTTTCGTTAATTCATTTTATGTTTTTTTTCCGTTAATTCATTTTCTATTTTTTATTCGTTAATTCACTTCCTGTTTTGTTCGTTCAATCATCCCAAATCCCTTCGTTAATTGATCAACAATTTCTTCGTTCGTCCCCGTTCGATATCACTCGTTCAAGCACGTGATTCCCTTCGTTAATTCCTCATCAATATCTCCGTTCATCCGCGTTCATTTTGTTTCGTTGATTCGTTCTCGATTTCCCCTCGTTCGTTCCTTTCCAGATCCTCCGTTCGTTTTGCTCGGAACGAAGTCAATATCATTAGTTTCAGGACATTAGCATAGGATTCAGGACACGACGGGATTCTACGTGTCATTTCCTTCGTTTTTTTTTTCTTTTGCTTTTCTTTGATCTGTCATTCTTCTTCGCTTTTCTTTTCTTTTCTTCGATTTTCTTTTCTTTTCTTCGGTTTTGCTTGCCATTTTCTTCGCTTTTCTCTTCTTTTATTCGCTTTTACCTGCCATTTTCTTTCTTTGCTTTTCTTCTTCGATTTCTTTTTTTCTTCGCTTTTACTTGCCATTCTTTTTTCTTTCTTCGATTTTTCTTTTTCTTTTCTTCGCTTTTACTTTACTCTTCGCTTTTCTTTTCTTTTCTTCGCTTTTACCTGCCATTCTCTTTTCTTTTTTCTTCTCTTCTCTCTCTTCTCTTTTCTTTTCTTCGCTTTTACCTGCCATTCTCCTCGCTCTTCTCCCGGCTCCTTCCCACATGTTATCGCCGTGCGCGCCCGTGGCCAGGCAAGGGCGGCGCGCGGGGCGGTCGCTCTTGACTACGCCCTTGTTTACTGCGCGGCGGACGTGTTGCTCGCTCGCTCTCTCAACGTGTATATAATGTGCAGCATACATGAATAGATATGTGTATATGTATATATATATATATATATATATATATATATATATATTATATGTATGTGTGTGTGTGTGTGTGTGTGTGTATGTATATGTATATGTATATATATTATATATATATATATATATATATGCATATACGTATATATATGCTTATGTGCATATATATGTATTATATATTAATGTATGTTTATATATGCATAGTATGTATATATATGCATAAATATATGTTATATATAATAATATATATATATATATATATTATATATGTGTGTGTATGTGTGTGTGTGTGTGCGGTGTGTGTGTGTGTGTGTGTGTGTGCGTGTGTTTATATTCGTGTGTGTGTTTGTGTGTGCGTGCCGCGCTCGTGCATTAGCGTGCGGTTCTCTGCCCCCCGTCCTGTCCGCAAGAGGGGGGCGGTCGGAAAGCAAGATGCGCCTGTCTAACTCGACGTGGATGACTTGCCGTAAATAGAGAAGCAATTCAATCATTCACTTCAGCGCAGTCATGTAAATAAAGGTTGTGTGCCGTCAAGCATGGCCGGTGAAAGCATGCATCATGCAATCGTGTGCTTGTTACTGCTCACCCTTCCCCTCGGTTTCCTTCCTCTCTCTCCTCTCTCTCTCTTTACCTCTCCATCGCGCCCTCCCTCTTTCCCTCTCTTCCCCCTTTTTTCTCTCTCTCTCTCTTTCTCTCCCTCTTTCTTCCTTTTCCTCCCTTCCGTCCCTCCTCCTCCTCCCTCCTTCTCCTTCCTCTCCCTCCTTTCCTTCCCTCCTTCCTCCCTCCCTCTCTCCCTCTCTCCTCTCTCTCCTCTCTCCTTCATCCCCCTCCATCTCTTATCTCCCGTTTCTTATTCACGATCCCCACTTTCCTTATTAGCGAAGAGGATTTAGAAGTAAAACAGATAGACTTATAAAACTCTTAAGAGCGCAGAGGAAAGGATGCCACCTGTGTCTTAATTGTTGAGATGATCAAGATGCTGCATAATTAAGGTGATGTTGAAGGTGAAGATGAATTGATATGCGAATTAAAATGTTGTATTGTTGTTGTTATTTGTCTCTTATCGTTATCTCTCCATAGTTAGTATTAGTAGTCATGGCGGGAACAGCTGTTGTAGTGGAGGCTAGTATTTGTATTGCCTTGTCTTTCGTATTTTCATTCAGCACTTATCTTCTAGGTGTCTCTGACCTGTCGTTGAACTTTGTCATTTAAACGAACAAGATTTTTTTTTTTTAGATTATTATTATTTTTTTAGAATGTAAAGCTTTCTAAAGGCTCGTCAAATAGGACTGTGATCACCTCGTTGGCACAAAATGACCTCGTTTTTACCGCAACGATTTATTAATAATCCACGCTCGGTGTCGTTATTAGAAGTGTATCACGTTAGGTTTCGCATGAAATTTAGAAACTTCATTTTCTCTCTTTCTCTTTTTTTTCTCTCTCTCTTTCTTTCTCTTTCTCCTTCTTTCTTTCGCTCTCTCTCTCTTTCTCTTCTTCTCTCTCTCTCTCTCTCTCTCTCTCTCTCTCTCTCTCTCTCTCTCTCTCTTCTCTCTCTCTCTCTCTCTCTCTCTCTCTCCTCTCTCTCTCTCTCTCTCTCTCTCTCTCTCTCTCTCTCTCTCTCTCTCTCTCTCTCTCTCTCTCTCTCTCTCTCTCTCTCTCTCTCTCTCTCTCTCTCTCTCTCTCTCTCTCTCTCTCTCTCTCTTCTCTCTCTCTCTCTCTCTCTCTCTCTCTCTCTCTCTCTCTCTCTCTCTCTCTCTCTCTCTCTCTCTCTCTCTCTCTCTCTCTTGCAGTGAGTGCATTTCAGCGCGCCCCCCCCCCCTCAAAAAAAAATCTGTGGGAGTCTCACGTTTGTGGGAACGTGAAGTGAAGCGAAAGTGAAAGACAAAAAAAAGAAAAGAAAAGAAAAAAATAAATAACTCCGTGTCTCCGAGGTTTAATGATCATCCGAGGAAGACCGTTTCTCGTGTTGCAATTAGAATTCTCAATCCTTGTTCGCACCCACTATTTTTTTTTTTTTTTTTTTTTTTTTTTTTTTTTTTTTTATGCCGGGCGGAGAAAGTGGGCGGTCGCGGTCCGGTAGGCGTGCGGAGCGAGGGGCCTGTGCATTCTTTTTTTTCCTCTCTCTCTCATGTTTCTTTTTTCCTGAAAAATCAGCGGCAAAATGCCAAGTGGGAAGACAGGTGGTGACTGGCTCGTTGTCGGGCGTCGAAGTGACTGTCGGCGTGACTGTCGAAGGGAACCCACGGGGAGGTTTTTGGGAGAAGTGCGAGGGAGTCGTTCTGGAGGCTTTGGAATAACGTTTTAGCTTTTGCTTATTTATAGAATTGCCTGTGACCATTCTGTCGTGCGTGTGTGTGAGAGTGTATGGTTTGTGTCTGTGTGGTGTGTTTATAATCTTTGTTTGTGTGTGTGTGTGTTTGGGTGTTTATATTTGTTATGTATGTTTGTGTATGCGTGCATGTATGTATGTATATTTATATACACACACACATATACATACAGTATATATAGACTAGAAACACACACACACACCTGCACGCACGTCTCTGAATAAGCAAAGACCAGTGTTCCTCGCACTCAAGAGGCCAGCTTATCTCGTATGCCGCCTCATGCGCATTCTGCCATGCAAGGCGCCGGGCTCTTCATGCCCCTTTTGTGGTCATGCATTCTCTGGCGGGACGGGCGGGTCAGGGCGTGTAATCGGGGGAGGAAGGGCGGCCGCGACCGTCCTCAGAGGGCGAGGGACGAAATGGCATATAGATGTGTGTGTGAGTGTGTGTGTGTATGTATGTATATGTATGTATGTATATTATTATATATGTGTGTGTGTGTGTGTGTGTGTGTGTGTGTGTGTGTGTGTGTGTGTGTATGTATGTGTGTTATACACACACACACACACACAAAATACACACGCACACACACACACACACACACACACACACATACCACACATACATACACACCCTCCCGAGCGTTTATACGTAAAGTACACACAAAAGCCTAACGGTGCTTGCGCAGGAAGGTCAGACAGACAATGCCGTAAGTGCCACACGATTGGAATTCGACGCCATTAATTAAGCGCGACTTTTATCCTCCACAAAAGCCGATTTTCTTTGCGTCCGACACAGTGTCTCGTTCGGGTTCCTTCGGCAGACACAACACGGCGTCGAGAGGAAGCGGTCGGGCGCCACCTTGGCCGCGCGTGCTCTATTGTTCGCTGATCTTGCTCTTTATCGGTCCTATTCTCCCTCTTCTTGTTTTTCCTTTTTTTTTTTTTTTTTTTTGCATTTCCGTAGATCGGTCTTTTCTTTTCGATTCGATGTCTAACATATCTTCCTTCCTCTCTTCGTCTTCTTTTTACTCTCTCTTACTCACTCTCTTTCCTTCTCTCTCCCTCCGTCTTATTTTTCCCATCTCGTCCTCTCTCCCTTCTTCCTTGCCTCTCCTTCCATCTCCTATCTATCTCCCAATTCTCTTTCTCCCTCCCTCCTTCCCTCCAATCTCTCTCTCTCCTTTCCTCCTCTCCCTTTGCTTCTTCCTCACCAAAACAGTAAAGCTATGTCAAATTCAGAATGTAATATGTAAAGCTGTCAAATTCAAGATACGATATCTAAGCTATGTCAGATTCAAAATTAATACCTCAATCTATAATCCAATTCTGTCAAATTCAAAATCTAATACCTGAAACTATGTCAAATTCAAAATCCCATACTTAAGACTATGTGCAATTCAAAGTCTAATACCTAAATCTATGTTCAATTCAAAATCTAATGTCTGAATCTATATCCAATTCAAGATAAATTCCTGAAGCTATGTTCAATTCAAAATCTAATAGTTGAGACTATGTCAAATTAAAAATATAATACCTGAAGCTATTTCAAATTCAAAATATAATACTTAAAGCTATATCCAATTCAAAATCTAATACCTAAAGCTATCTCAAGTTGAAAATCTAATGCCTAAAACTATGTCAAATTCAAAATCTAATACCTAAATATCTATCAAATTCAAAATCCAATACTCATTGACCCCCTATTACACTTTCCTCCGTGTCTGAGACCACGCCCACCTTTCTTTCCCGCCATGCAAGAATTTCGCGCCCAGCTGACCGATCTCCCTCCATGCAAGAATTTCGCGCCCAGCTGACCGATCTCCCGCGCGCGCCAAAATTCTCCACCGCGATTAAGACCGCCTTTGTCACGACGCGCGAAAAAAAAGAAGATAATTTTCGAACATGCAAATGCGTTTGAATGGGAAGACCGCGTGAGTTGCAATGGTGGACGCTGAGGTTGTCAAAGCGTGGGAATCTTGACGGGGGAATTATATGGAATGGGGAGATATCTTTTTTTTTTCTCTCTTCCTTCTTCGTCTTCGTCTTTTCCTTTCGACTACTTTTACTTCTCCTTCTCATTGTTTTTGTTGTTATTTTTATTGTTTTCCATCTTTTTTTGTCTTCTCTTTTTCTTCTTCTTCTTTTCTTCTTCTTCTTCTTCTTCTCTTCTTCTTCTTCTTCTTCTTCTCCTTCCTCCCTCCTCCTCCTCCTCCTCCTCCTCCTCCTCCTCCTCTCCTAACTCACATCCACCTCTTCCTCTCCTCCTCCGTCACCCTCCTCCACCTTATTACTATTATTTCTACTACTTCAGCTACTTCTGCTGCTCCAATTACTACTATTACTATTAGCATTTCTACTACTCCATCTACTTCTTTTTCTTCTTCGTCTTCTCCATCGCTTTTTTTTTCTTTATGTGTGTGTGTGTGTGTGTGTGTGTGTGTGTGTGTGTGTGTGTGTGTGTGTGTGTGTGTGTGTGTGTGTGGTTGTGTGTGTGTGTGTGTGTGTGTGTATCCGTAAGGTTCCCGACGAAACGGTGTGAACGTAACAATCAGATCCCGCCTTGTCCACACCGGAGCAGAAAGCCATAACTAACATACTCTCGGAATCACCAACAGATAGAAACTCGCCGCATGCTTTCCGCGTTCCGCCCGGAGACGCTAGGCAGATTTGGGGGAACGCGCCGAGTGTCTCTTCAAGCGTTCCGAACACTCCGACGCAAGCATGGCCGAAGCGCAGTCACGTGACGCCGGTTTGGGAAAGTGGGGCGAGTCGTAGCGCGGGAATCTGCTTAGCGACTCGCTCTGTATAATTTGTCGAAGAAAAAGGGGGAGAGAGAGAGAGATTTATTTTCAGATTTAGTTTGTCGAAGAAAAAGGGAGGGGGAGAGAGTGAGTGAGAGAGAGAGAGATTTAGTTTCAGATTTAGTTTCAATTCCATTTGTTGCAATGGATATTTTTTTTTTGCTGTGATACTGTCCGTTTTTATTGCTTCTAAAATCTCCCTGTGTGCAAGGAATGGCCGGGGTTACCATACTGGTAGCGCACAGGATCGCACGCGCCAGCAAGAGAGAGAGAGAGAGGAGGGAGAGGGAGGGAGGGAGGGAGGGAGGGAGGAGGAGGAGGGGGGAGAAGAAAACGGAGGGAGAGAGAGAGGGCAGATACTCAACACAGAAACCTAGTGGAAGTGAATTAAGGGTCACAGTTAAGGTGACGATTCAGTTGTGTTCCTGCAGGATCCCCTCCCTCCCCCCTCCTTCCTACGGTACCCTTCCCCTTCCCTTCGTTTGAGGTCATAACGTTTAGAGAAAATGCTATGAAACGTTTGTTCGGAAGTTTGCTGTTGGTTTTTGTGCTGTTTTATGCTGAATTAACCCCCACCCACCCCACCGCGAGGAGGTATTGTCTCATAATGTCTTTTGTATTCTGGTAATCGTGTTTTAAGATATGTTATTATTGATGTGATTTTCCTTTGTATTTTTTTCGTCTATTTTTGTCTATCTGTCTGTCTCTCTTTTGTTTCTTTCTTTTTCTTTTTTTTCACTATTTGTCTTTCTCCCTCTTCTTCCCTCCACTTTTCCCCTTCTCCATTTTTACTCCCCCTTCTCTCCCTCTCCCCTTCCCCCTTTCCCTCTTTCCCTCTCCCTCTCCCTCCCTCCCTTCCCCCTTTCCCTCTCCTCTCCCGCCTCTTCCTCTCCCCTCTCTCCCTCTCCCAGGGGAGGAGAGGGAGAGAGAAAGAGAGATGAATCGATAAATTATTGATACAAAAAAAACAGAGAAATTGATAAATAAATTGATTAATTAAGATACGAAAGTGGAGGGAGAAATTTAATAAAAAGAATTGATTAAAGAAAAGAAGAGAGAGAGAGAAATAATCGATAGATTAATTGATACAGAAAAAGAAACAGAAAGAGAGAAGTTAATTGATTAATTGATTAATCAATTACCGAAAGTAAGAGAAAGAGAGAAAATTTGATAAATGAAATAATTAAGAGAGAGAGAGAGAGACTCTTCTCTTGGGGCTTCCAGGAGACTAACCACCCCCCCTATCCCCCTCCCCCCTCTCCCCTCCCTTCATGGTTGTGCCCAAGGAGGTTGAAAATGGGTTGCATACGATTTCAATCTTTTAATTTTATCCTCGAACAGTTCCGAAAGAAAATCGAGGGTGGAGAGGAAGTGGGGCCCGGGGGTGGAGGTGGAGAAGGAGGTGAAGGTGGGCCCGGGGATGGAGGTGGAAGGGTGGAGATGAGGCCGGGGGTGGAGTGAGGTGGAGATGAGGCGGGGGTGGAGGTGGAGAAGGAGGTGGTGTGGAGGCGGAGAAAGGGGGAGGAGGAGGGAGGGGGAGGGGAGGAGGGGGGTGTAGTGGATGTGGAGGATGTGGTTGTGAAGTGAAGGAGAAGGGGTGAAAGAAAGGAGGGATGTGAAAAAGGAAGAAAAGAAGGGAATAGGGAAGGAATAGAGCAAATGAAGTCGAAATGAAGCAATCGTTTGGAAATACTTTCCAACTAATATGCATATATACTCGTATATAATTTTTTTTTTATTACCGAAACACGCCTTTCAAAATCTGGCGCACAGATCAGTGATGGAAAGGATAGGTGGCCAGAAGGTGGGCGGTGTGGTGGGCGGTGGCGGGAGGAGGTGGGAGGTGGCGGCGAGGGCGGCGGGGGAGGCGGGCGGTGGGCGGCGTGGACGAAGGACGGCGAGGGCGGTGGTCAGTGAACCGCAACGGCAGCCCCGAACACCGGCGCGCGAAGAGGGTAAAGTTCAGGAAAGGTCAGCAAATAGGCGAGCTGCAACGCCGCGAAAGGTCAGGTCACGACAGAGCAGCGCGGGTTAATGCAGTAGCGGCGTAATGATAGTCGGACTTATTTTTCTCTCCGTGGTCGTGCGCTGTCAGTGGTCGTCAGAGTCGTAGCTTTCAGAAGTAGCATGTTGTGGTGAATGTCGGGTCTGTCTTGTACCCTGCGACGTGCACACGGGCGTACACAGGCGGTGGTTATGATTGTGTGTATGTTGTTTCTTATGTGTGTATGCGTGTGTGTGAGTGAGTGTGTATGTGTGTGTGTGTATGTGTGTGGTGTGTGTGTTTGTGTTTGTGTGTGTGTGTGAGTGTGCGTGTGTTTGTGTGTGTGTGTTGGTGTTTGTGTGTGTGTGTGTGGTGTGTGTGTGTGTTTGTGTATGTTGTGTGTGTGTGTAAGTGAGTGTGCGTACGTGTGTTTGTGTGTGTGTGTGTTTGTGCGTGATGTGTTTTGCGTGCGTACGTACGAACGTGGTACGTGCTTCATACTTTTTCCCCTCTTTCTTTGTATGTATATTACCGTGTGTTTATGTACGTATACATATGACAGTTCATTATACAAGTCACGAAGGCAGAGGAAGCAACAATTACCGAGATTTTTGCCCGTCACCGCCTCCGCCAGGCACTCCCGTAGTCCAAACACGCACAAACAAAAACGGTCTAATGGTGAGGGAGAGGAGAGAGGAGAGGAGAGGGAGAGGGAGAGGGAGAGGGAGAGAGAGATGAGAGAGAGAGAGAGAGAGAGAGAGAGAGAGAGAGAGAGAGAGAGAGAGAGAGAGAGAGATTCGAATCAGACGGATGGAAGGTTTTTTTTTCTTTCTTTTTTTTTCTTCTATTTCTACTATTTTGTAATGCTAAATAATGATAGTAGATATATTGATGATAATCATACTACTGGTTATCACTTTTGTTGTCATTACTATTATTGTTACTGTTATTATTGGTATTATTATTATTATTATCATCATTATTATTGTTAATATCACTATCATCATTATCATTTATCATTATCATAATCATCACATCATCATTACCAACATAATCATTATTTTGTTATCGTGATCTTTACTATCATTATCATCATCATCTCCATCATCATCATCATTATTATTATCATCATTATCATAATCATTTTGTTATCATCATCATTACTATCATCATTATCATCATTTTGTTATCATCTTTACCTATTATTATCAGTATAATCTTAGTTTTATCATCATCATCATTACTATCCTCATCATTATTATCATCATAATCTTATCATCGTTATCATCATGATTTTATCATCAGTATTATCATCATGATTTTATCATCATTATTATCATCATAATTTTATCATCATTATTATCAGTATAATTTATCATCATCATAATCATAATTATCAACTTAATTTTATCATAATCATAATTATCAGCATAATTTTCAATCATCATTATCATCATCATCATCAATCATCATCATCACCCTCATCCTCATCCGCCATTTTCCCCTATCTGTCCCTGCACTCGACGCGCCACCCTCTTCCCGGAATCCACACGCCATCCACTTCGATCCACAACGCCCTTCGTCCTGATCCCGCAATGAATGGGCGGCGGGAGGAGGGTCCTTCGTGATTGGCGAATCCCACTTCCACTCGCGGATTAGGTGACGTGTCGCGGGGAACGCTCTGTCGGGCGGCCGTTAATCCTGGCATTGGCGGATATTGGGTTTTGTGCGGCGCGGTTTCGGCGAAAAACGGAATCTGGTAAAAGGTTCTCTTGGCGAGGGAGAATAACGGTGAAAAAACGATACACAATCACGAACGCGCATGTATTGTGTGTGTGTGTGTATATATTATATATATATATATATATATATAATATATATATATATATATATATATATATATAGACAACACCACACCACACACACACACACACACACACACACACACACACACACACACACACACACACACACACACACACACACACACACACACACACACACACACACACACACATACACATATAACACACACTTACTCATAACATACATACATGCATATACATACATACATACATACACACGCACACAAAAATATGTATATACGTAAATTCTACGTACAAAGACAGGCCGACAGGTAGATACAACATATCGACACGTATTCGGAAAGGCGTTCGATCGGCCGAAGCGGGCAGGAGGGGGAGGCAGGGCAGGAGGGGCAGGAGGGTATTAGGAGGGGCAGGAGGGCATTAGGAGAGGAGCAGGAGGGTATTAGGAAGGCATCTTCGCGGCCTCACGTTGGCGCCTTTGTGTGTAGATGGCGCCCGTGTCCTGTACTTGATCAGGGGCTTCGTTGTGTCGCTTCGGTGTCGGTCCGTGACGTTACGTACGGAGAGCAGGTGGTCGGTGGGAGACGTTTGTCAGTCGGTGAGCTAGTTATTTGAGATTTCTTTGGATTTCTTCATTCTTCATTCTGTCTTTTTCACTTTCTTTCTATTTTTCTCTCTGTCTCATTCTCTCCCTCCCTCCCTTCCTTCTCCCTCCCTCCTCCCTCCCTCCCTCCCTCCTCTCTCTCTCTCTCTCTCTCTCTCTCTCTCTCTCTCTCTCATCTCTCTCTCCTCTCCTCCCTCCCCTCCCTCCCTCCCTCTCCACTCTCTCCTTCCTCTCATCTCTCCTTCTCCCTCTCTCTCCATCTCTCCTTCCCTCCTCCATCTCTCTCCCTCCTCTCTCTCTGTCTCCCTCCCTCTCCTCCCTGCCTCCCTCCCTCTCCCTTATCCTCTTTCTCTCTCTCTCACTCACTCTCTTTTTACACTCTGACAAATTTCTGAAGACAAACGGTTATATCTCAAAAAGCTCACATATCGCATACAAAGCCTTGGATATGTTGGCAGATTAGGCTACGCACTGCACTAAAGATATATAAATAAAGATATATATACAGCATCAATGGATTACATTTGAAGAGAGTGATATAAAACAATAAATTCTCACCTTCATCTTGATAAGTCGCTTCCTGGGCTGCCATAATCACATAAAGCATAGTTTCAGTATTTCACTTAGATTTTCTTTTTTATTGTTCCTTTTCTTTCTTTTTCTTATTTCTTATGCTTCCTCGAATCTGAAAGCCAGGGCGAGGTCTGTATTCGAGGCTTAGAGAGCAAGTCATCAGTCAGAAGGTTTAAAGTATCTTGTGTTTGCATAGAACTCGATCTCTCGGAGAACCAGCTTGGAGACCGTAAGTTATATAAGCCATTTGGGGGCCATCTCGCTACCCCCACCTCACCCCACCGCTCTCTCGCTCTCGCTCGCTCTCTTTTCTCTCTTTCTCTTTCTCATTCTCTCTCTCCTCTTCTCTCTCTCTCTCTCTCTCTCTCTCTCTCTCTCTCTCTCTCTCTCTCTCTCTCTCTCTCTCTCTCTCTCTCTCTCTCTCTCTCTCTCTCTCTCTCTCTCTCTCCTCTCTCTCCCTCTCCTCCCTCTCTCTCCTCTCCCTCTCCCTCTCCCTCTCCCTCCCTCCCTCCCTCTCCCTCCTCCCTCCCTCACCCTCACCCTCTCCCTCTCCCTCTCCCTCCCTCCCTCCCTCCCCCTCCCTCTCTCCTCCTCTCTCTCTCTCTCTCTCTCCCTCTCCCTCTCCCTCTCCCTCTCCTCTCCCTCTCCCTCTCCCTCCCTCCCTCCCTCCCTCCCTCCCTCCCTCCCTCCCTCTCCCTCCCTCCCCCACGCCCCGCCCTGCCCTGCTCCACATGTCCAAGTTTTCTTCCTCTTGTCTCTCTCATAAGGCCGTTGGTCGCATTTGCATATGTTGACGGGTGATTTGGGGACGGGGGGGGAGAGAAAGGAGGGAGGACAGGGGGAGAGGGAGGGAGGGAGGGGATAGGTAGTAAATGGGGTTAAGAGTGAGAGTGAGAGCAAAGGAGAGGAAGAGGAAAAGAAAAAGGAAGTGGAAGAAGAAATGGAGAAAAAGAAAGAGAAAGAAAAAGTGTATGTGCGTTCTTATTGTAGTGCACTTTTGTCCGTACGGGCGGGTTTGTGTGTGTGTGTGCATGCATGTATGTATGTATCTGTGTGTGTGTGTCCATGCATGTATGTATGTATCTGTGTGTGTGTGTCCATGCATGTATGTATGTATCTATGTGTTGTGTGTGTCCATGCATCTATGTATTATCTGTGTATGTATGTATGCATGTATCAATGTATGCATGTATGTATTTACGTATGTATGTATCTATGTATGTGTATAGGGATCCCCGGAATGCCAGGCCGATGACACCTGCTCGGCTTTCGATCAAAGGAACTGCGGCTTGTAAAAGCTTGTGGAATCGTGTCAGTGTCAGTCTGCGGCTTAAAATCTCGCTAATTGGCTTATCCGATCACCTGTCATCAAGGTGGCGCTGCCGGTCTCATCATCACTCGCAAGAGCCGGTATTTAGGGATGATATTGATAGCTTTTAGGTCTGAGAGTTTTTTTTTCGTTTTTTTCTTCTAGCTCTCAGATCTGAGTGTTTTTTTTTTAGTTTTTTCTTCTTTTTAAATGCGGGTTGATAATGCCAGTGGTATTATGATCGAGGGAGAGATAGAAGAGTTTCCCGTGTCGAGATTGGTTTATATGTTTTTTTTTTCTCAAAACGCGCCATGCCCCTCCTTTTACCCCTACCCATGCACCCCGTACCCAGGCACCCACACCCCCAACACCCCCTACCCAGTCACTACTACTTAAACACCCTCTACCCATGCACCCCCTTACCCACGTACCCCTACCCAGGCACCCCCTACCCAAGCACTACTACCAGGCACCCCCTACCCAAGCACTACTACCCAGGCACTACCTACCCAGGCACCCCCTACCAGGACCCCTTACCCCACGCACCCCCTACCCACCCCCTACCCATGCCCCCCTTACCCACGTACCCCCTACCTATGCACCCCTACCCATTCACCCCCACCCATGCACCCCCTACCCATGGGCACCCACCATGCACCCCCTACCCAAGGTTACCACCCCCACCCCACCCCCAACACCCCTACCCATCTCTCAAGAAACAGGTTGAACAAAAAGGAGATATTTGAACAGGTTAGATATCGAGAACATTCTGTGCTGTAGTCGAGTGAACAGTTAAGTCCAGGTTATCGATGAACCCGTGGCACATCTGTAAACAAAATGGCCTCCCCTTTGTTGTACAGTGTTTAACTTCGGTATTTTTTTTTTCTTTCTTTTTCTTCTCTTTCTTTCATTTGTTGTGGCCTCCTCTTTCTGCGTGTCGAATTTCTATTATATTTCTCTTTCTTCTCCTTTTTTTATATTTGTGGCCTCCTCTTCCAGGTCAGTATTTTACAGTATAAACATATCCTGAGTTTTTAGTTTTCTTTTTTATTCTATTTTGTTTTATTTATTTTATACGTGGCTGGGGCTTATCCTTCTTGCAGATAACAGAGGGATTTCATGTGTAAAGCTGTTTTTATGAGGCTTTATTCCGAAAAGATCTTGGGTTAAGAGAATAAATATTTTCTATAATGTGACAGACGTCGCTTGAATATATTTTGTCTTTTGTCTGTGGAGGAAGAAGGAAGGAAGAGGAGGAGGAGGAGATGGAGAAGAAGGAAGGAGAAAGAGGAGGAGGGAAAGAGGAGGAGGTGGAGGGAAAGGAGGAGATGGAAAAGAAGGAGGAGGAGGTGGAGGGAAAGGAGGAGGAGATGGAGGTGGAGGAAAATGAGGAGATGGGAGAAGAAGGAGGAGATGGGAGGAAGAAGGGGGTGAAGAGGAGAAATGGAGGGAGGAAGTGGAGGAAAAGGAGAAGGAGGTGGAGGAAAAAGAGTGATGGAGGAGATGGACATGTAGGAGAAAGAAGAGGAGTTAGAAAAACAAGGAGGCGGAAGAATGAAGAGGAAAGGAAGAATAGAGGGGAGAGAGGAGATAGAGAGAGGAGGGAAGAAGAACAAGAAGGCGGGAGAATGAAGAGAAAATGGATATGGAAGGAGAACGAAGGAGGGGGCGAAAAAGAGGAGGGAGGAAGGAGAACAAGGGAAGAGAAAAGGAGGAGGAGGACGGGAAAGAATTTTGCCTTATTCTCAACTATATCCTTTATATTCCATAGTATTTCTTACTCGTTTGGCTAATTTTAACTTTCGCGTCTCACAATGTTTGACGAAAGGGTTTTTAGTAGAAATTTTCCACCGCCATCGCCCCCGGAATTGGTTTGAAAACTTGGTAAACAAAACGACCACTAATTCGGTACTTTGTGTGACGTATGTGTCTCCCCGACCAAGCTGACTTCGACGATTGCCGTGCGAGGAATTCGACCCAAAAATGATAGACTGTATAAAGGCGATCGGCTACATATTTTGACTGTATTTTTAGCGTGTTATTTTTTTCTCCTAATTGAGCTTTAAAAAAAATACAGCAGTTGCCCCATTGACTGACGGAATTATACGTTCCACTGACGTCTCTTTTCCTGTACAATAACACATCCAATATTCAACATGGCGTGAACGGGGGTGAGTCACGGGTTCGGGTCGATACCGCCTCGTGTACCTGTGACTCGAGTCGCGATCTCCCTCTGACTCACGCCGTCCTTGAGTCACTCGTGAATTTCGTCGAACTTGGAGTGAGTGAACAAGGTCAGGGTTGGGGCGCTCTCCACCCCAGGGGCGTTCGTCCCCGTGAGTCAGGTGTCGCCGGCGGGTTTCCGGGTGCACGCCCACGCACGCCCACGCTGCTCATGGACCATATCTCACACGAGGCGTGAAAATGAGCTTAATTACCGGCTCTCGCGGAAAAAAGAGGTAATTGGTGTTTTTTTTTCTTTTGCGTGGTCGTGTCACCGACCCTCTCCCTACCTCCCTCTCTCTCTCTCTCTCTCTCTCTCTCTCTCTCTCTCTCTCTCTCTCTCTCTCTCTCTCTCTTCTCTCTCTCTCTCTCTCTCTCTCTCTCTCTCTCTCTCTCTCTCTCTCTCTCTCTCGTCTCTCTCTCTCTCTCTCTCTCTCTCTCTCTCTCTCTCTCTCTCTCTCTCTCTCTCTCTCTCTCTCTCTCTCTCATCTCTTCCTTCCTTCCTTCCTTTCTTCACTTTCTTCCTTCCTCCTCTCTTCCCTCAACTCCTCTTTCCCTCCCGTTACTCCTTTCCTCCCCATTCTCTCATTTCTTCTCACTTCCCTCCCCCTTCCCTCCTTCCTTCCTACTTCCCTCCCATCTTCTCATGAGAATAAGAAAGCCAGAAGGAGGTTTCGCGACTGTGACAGATTAACGATTTCTTTTTTTTCTTTTCTTTCTTTCTTTCGTTCTTTCTTTGTTTTTTTAATCAGAGCGCGGGGGCGTTTCTGCGGCAGGTGGCGACGGCGGCGGCAGGTCGAGCGGGCGGTCGAGTTCGCGTCATGGAGACAGCGGGGATGTTGTTAAATGGTGTTGACGT
>NW_020872176.1:176252-183752 GCF_003789085.1 Penaeus vannamei
TTTTGCCATTGCGTATAAGTAACCCGATGAATATAAAAGTCTTGGAACTAAATATATTTGAAAAGAATCAAATACGGACAGATATTAATCAAAAAGGAATTCGATTCGACCTTCTTTGGCATTATATGTGCATAACAGAAAAAAAACATTTAGAAATCGTAAAATATGTTATTAAGATCAGGAACGAACACAGAAAAGAAACCGTTTATGATCAGGAAACGTTGTATAGGAAAGTAGAAAACAGATGGACCATAAAACTGCTTATACTGAAATCGAAAACACATAATGAAATAGAGGACGCTGTACAATGAAGTAATATACTAAATAATGTAATGGAAAGCGCTATGTAATGAAACAGAAAACAATTATAATGAAATAGAGAACGCTGTATAGTAAAAAAAAAAATAGAATACAAGATAACGAATTAAAAGACCCTTTATAATGAAACATGTAAAAAAAAAGACTTTTAATCAATTAGAGAACGCTCTGTAGTGCAACAGAAAACAAGATAACGAATTAGAAACCGCTTCATAACGACCAATAAGCGTGGCGCGGCGATCAACATACCTGACGCGGAGAAAGCCTCTGCCCTTCGTTAATGCATCGGCAGGCACGCCAGGGCGCCGAGGAACATCATGTGCAAGTGGCAAGGGCTCGTTATCGTAACAAGGGCCGGGTGGTGACACTTTCGCAGCAACTTTTACTCCGCAATTGCCGTGATGCAGTTTGTGTTGTTGGGTCTGGTGTGTGTTTTATATAATGGTATGAGGTTTTTTATTAGTGTGTGTGTGTTTATATAATGTATGAGGGTTTTTTTATTTATTTCTTTTTTCTTCTTTTTTTTTTTTTTTTTTTGGTTTTTGCTTTTTGTTGCTTTTATTGTAGTTTTATTATTGTTGTGTGTGGGTGGTGTGTTTATATGTATGAGGTGTTTTTTATTAGGTGTGTGTGTGTATATAATGTATGAGCGTGTTTTTATTTTTTATTTCTTGTTTTTTTGTTTTTTTTTTGTTTTTGCTTTTTTTGTTTTTTGTTGTATATTTTATTATTTTGTGTTGTTGGGGTCTGGTGTGTGTGTGTGTTTTATATAATGGTATGAGGGTGTTTTTTTATTTATTTATTTCTTGTTTTCTCTTTTTTTTTTTGTTTTGCCTTTTGCTTTTTTGTTGTTTTATTGTATTGTTTTATTAGTATCGCGGCGACAGAAGGTTTTGGAATTGAGTTGTGCTTTTGGATGTATGTATGTTTTTTTATATATTATAGTATATCGCAGTGACTTTGCTGTAAATGCATTATTGTTTTTTATATCTATTGCTTTTAAAACTGTCGCAATGGAACAGTAGAACTTTAGACTGAATCGCGTCGAGAAAATGTAGACTGAATTCCGTTAAAAAAAAAAGTCAAAAGAAAAAGAAAAAAGAAAGAAAGAAATATATATATTGAATCGCATTAAGAAAATGTAGACTGAATCCCGTTAAGAAAATATTGACTGAATCAAATCAAGAAAACGTAATTAAATCGCGATAAAAAAAAATAAGATGAAAAAAAAAATTAATTAAATCATATCACGTCACCGGAGAGAGAGAGATGAGCGACATGACACAGCAGACGTGACTCGGCCGGACGCGACGGGCCGGTTCTCTCTCTGTCTCTCTGTCTCTCTCTCCTCTCTCTCTCTCTCTCTCTTTCTCTCTCTTCTCTCTCTCTCTCTCTCTCTCTCTCTCTCTCTCTCTCTCTCTCTCTCTCTCTCTCTCTCTCTCTCTCTCTCTCTCTCTCTCTCTCTCTCTCTGTCTCTCCTCTCTCTCTCTCTCTCTCTCTCTCTCTCTCTCTCTCTCTCTCTCTCTCTCTCTCTCTCTCTCTCTCTCTCTCTCTCTCTCTCTCTCTCTCTCTCTCTCTCTCTCTCTCTCTCTCTCTCCTCCTGCTCAGCCGGACACGCTCCCTAATCCGGATTTATGAGCGTCACGAAGAAGACACTCGTTCTCCTGCCTCGCTCGTTACAGGAGCCCCTCGTCTCCTTCTTGTTTTTTTGTTATTTCGTTTCATCTTATTCTGTTATTTCGTTTCTTGTTTCGTTTCGTTTGTATTTCGTTTTTTTTTTGTTCGGTTATTTATTTTCTTATTGTGTTTTCGTTTCTTGTTTGTTCGTTTGATATTTCGTTTTTTTGTTTTGTTTCTTATTTTGTTATTTCGTTTCTTATTTGTTTGTTTCTTTTTTTTCTTTGTTTTTTTTTAATTTGTTATTTTGTTTCTTATTTCGTTATTTCGTTTTTTATTTTGTTTTAATTTGTTATAGTTTATTTCGTTATTTTTTTATTTTGTTATTTTGTTGTTATTTCGTTTCTTATTTCGTTTCTTATTTGGTTTATTTTGTTATTTCGTTTCTTATTTTGTTATCCGGTATTTCTTCTCTTCCCTGTTTTCTTGTCTTGTGGTTTCCTCTTCGGGGCATCTTGTTAGCGGGTGTTTCTCTCTTCCTTCCTTTCTTGTTTTTGTTTCTTCTCATCTTTGTTAGCGGGTGTTCTCCCTCTCTTCCTTGTTTCACTCGCCGATGTCCTTCACTGTTTTTTTTTTCTTCTTTTCGTTATCTGATTTTCTTTTCCATCTCCTCTTGTTATTAAGCGTTCTTTCCCCTTTTCCTTCGCTTAACTTACACGCAGGAATAAGGATAAGGAAAGAATCCTAAAGAAAATAGGACACGGAACAGACGAAAAGAAAGAAAAGAAACGCAGAGGAATTTGGAACTAAAAGAAAAGAAAGAAAAAAAAAGAAGAAAAAAACAAAAAAAATGACGAAAAGGAAGAAAAGAAGCGCAGAGAATAGAACGCAGAAGAAAAAAACGCAGAGGAATTAGAAACTAAAAAAAAAAAGAAAGAGAAAAAAAAAAAAACAAAGGAAAAAGTAAACAAAAATCGGAGTTCCGTGCCACCGCATAAAAACACCTGAAATACACTGTTATGGCGGGTCGCAAAAAAAAAAAAAAAAAAAAAAAAATGAAAAGGCATCGCGCACTTGACACCAGCGAGCCTCACCTATTGCACTATAAGATGTGTGACTCCCCTCCCTGACGAGTATTCGAACCCACTCTCTCTGGTTCGGAGCTAGAGTGAATGGGTTCGAATCCTTGATAGCAACGGTAATGACACGTATATCGAATCCTTGACAGCATTGGTTATGGCGCTTATACTTTATATGTGGATTTGTTTACTTGGGGTATTGGATTTTGAGAAAAAACAAAAATAATAATGATAGTAATGAATAATAATAATAATAATGATAATAATAATAATAGATAGAAATAAATAAATGAATAATAATAACTATATTCAGAAGCAAGCGGGTGGGATTTAATCGTATATCTTATAGAAGGAAAGGAATCAGCTGAACGATGCAAAATAATAGAAGATGTGAGAGATTTGAATAGAATCAGTCCTGGAATAGATAAAAGATGGAAAAGATTTAGAGATTAGGAAAGAATCATTCCTTGAATAGACAAAATCGGAAGAGATTAGGGATTAGGGAAGTGCCGAGAGAGAGACAGAGACAGAGACAGACATAGAAATTGAGACAGAGAGAGAGAGAAAACAGACAGACATAGATTGAGAGAAGACAGACAGACAGAGCAGAGAGATTGAGAGAGAGACAGAGACAGACAGACATAGAAATTGAGACAAAGAGAGAGAGACAAACAGACAAACATAGAAATTGAGACAGACAGAGAGACAAACAAACAGACAGAGAACGTTAGTCACAGCGCCCGCCCTCGTGCTGCCATCTAGGAGCAGAACTAAGCGAGTGTCATTTTCAGCGCCATTAAGCCAGAGATTTTCACACGACAGTCACGGGGGGGGGGGGGGGGTTGTGGTCCGCCGTCGCCCCCGTGGGAGCCTCCGATGGCGCTGACCACATAAACAAACTTCGTAATATTATTATTTTGTCGATTTGCATATTATCGCTGAATTGGAGGAGGTCTTGAGTTGAATTTATTTGCTCGGAAAAAAATATAGAGTTCTTGTGTTTTCGTTTGTTCGATTTTGTTTTCACGCTTTGTGTATTATGTTAACGTGTTTGGGAACGTTTGCTGTTTTGATTGTCGAAAGAAAAAAATGTGAAAATATTGGAAAGTGCAAGATTTTTTTCTCAGTCTTGCTTTATCACAACCAACAAAATGCAAGAGTTTGAGCGGCTTTAGAGTGCAGGGTCATTGTTAACTTTTATTTGTTTATTTGTTATGGAAGAATATGTATTTTATTTTACTATGGCATACAATATAATATAATGTGATGATAAAATCTCTCTCTCTCTCTCTCTCTCTCTCTCTCTCTCTCTCTCTCTCTCTCTCTCTCTCTCTCTCTCTCTCTCTCTCTCTCTCTCTCTCTCTCTCTCTCTCTCTCTCTCTCTCTCTCTCTCTCTCTCTCTCTCTCTCTCTCTCTCTCTCTCTCTCTCTCTCTCTCTCTCTCTCTCTCTCTCTCTCTTCTGTATATATATATATATATATATATATATATATATATATAATATATATATATATATGCATGTATGTATGTATGTGACTATACACATGCGGAAATAACACAGAAATGTATTTCCGGAATAGCAATCCCACTCGCGTGCCGCCGGCTCCCTGGCGCTGCCGCAGAGCCCGCCTTCCTCTGCGCTCTTCCTGAAGACCTGAGGCACGGCTCGGGAAATCGCGTTCACGAAATGTGTCAGCGGCGGCACGAATGCGTAGGAGGCGCACGAATTCGACACGCGACTCCTCTGCGCACATACGCACGCGCGCGCACATACCCTGCACGCATGTATAATTTTTCTCCTAATGTTTTGATCCGCTCTCTACACAGCATGCACGTGCATACCTGACATCAGGGAGAAAACGCGTAGATGGGCAAGAACTGTATCCGAACGCACGCCCAGGCACACGCGCCCACACGCCCACACGCCCGCTCGGCTCCGAGAACTTTCCCCGGACAGGTGTTGGGGAGGGGGGGAGGGGGCTGGGGCGTGGAACATCGAGGTTAATAAGAACAAGAGATAGAAGCTCTTAGCATGAAGACTTTCCTCCTCTCTCCCTCCTTCGTCACTCCCTCTTTTTTCTTTCTTTCTTCTCACTCCTTAAAAGTACTTTACGAGCTCCGTTGCAAGGAGGTGGTCGTTGTAAATGGGTCGTGACACCTGGCTACTGCTGTTGCAAGGCGCGTGTTCCCAGGGCGAGGAAGCTCTTAGTCCCTCGCACCGCTGTCGCATCTGTGGGTGCGGGCTTTTATGCAGGGTTTTAAGGCACCACTTGTGTGTGTATATTATATATATATATATATATATATATATATATATATATATATATATATATATATATATATATATATATGCCATGTCGTTTCAGAAAGTGCAATGATGATTTTTGTTGTTTGTTTAACCTTTCTGTGGCCTTTTACACTCCACTTGTATTTATCTGTATGCAACGTATCGTTTCAGAAAGTGCAATTATTATTATTTTTTCTTTCTTTTTTTTGTCAGCCTTTCTGTGCCTTTCTCTCTAATTGTATTTTTTCTGTATGTGACATGACGTTTTTTTCTCTATGCGAAATGTTTCAGAAAGTGCAATGATTCTTTTTTTTTTCTCTCTTTTCTGTCAGCCTTTCTATGGCCTTTCACACTCCACTTGTATGTATCTGTATGCGACATGTCGTTTCAGAAAGTGCAGTGATGAGTGTTTTCTTTCTCTTTTTGTCAGCCCTTCTGTTGTCTTTCACACTTCACTTTTATTTTTCTCTATGTGACATGTCATTTCAGGAAGTGAAAGGATGAGTTTGTTTATTTGTTTGTTTTTATCAGGCCTTCTGTGGCCTTTCGCACTTAATTTGTATTTTTCTGTATGCGACATGTAGTTTCCGAAAGTGCAATGATGTTTTTTTTTTCTTCCTTTTCTTTCTTTTCTTTTCTTTCTGCCTTTCTTTCTTTTCTTTCTCTCTTCGTTTCTCTTTCTCTCTCTTCCTTTCTTTTCTTTTCTTTCTTTTTTTCCTTTCCTTTCCTTTCTTTTCTTTCTTTCTTTCTTTCTCTCTTTCTCTTTTGTCAGCCCTTCTGTGACCTCTCACACTCCACTTGTATTTTTTTCTGTATGTGACATGTCGTTTCGGAAAGTACCTTTCTTTTCCTTTTTTTCTTTTTTTATTCTCTTTCTTTCTTTTTTGTGGCGTCTCACACTCCACTTGTATTTTTTTTCTCTGTCTTTCCGAAAGTACAATGATGTTTTTTTCTCTTTCTTTCTTCCTTTTTCTTCCTTTCCTTTCCTTATTTCCGAGTTCAAGGACGAATCATACATCGTTTTTTATTTTTTTCTCTTTTCCTGCAGATTCCCGTTGCTTCCTGACGCAGGGAGGATCCGTGGAGAACTTCTTCGTCCGGGAGAGTCTTCCCGTGGGCAGTACCATCGGTAAGTGTGTGCTCATCTACTCTCTTTATCTTCGTTCTCTTTGACCGGGTCTTCGTTTATCTTGCTCTTGTCTTAGTTTATAGTTGTCTTTTTTTTGTCTTTGTTTTTGTTATTGTGTTCATTCTTGTTTCTGTCTTTGTCGTGATCTTTGTCTCTGTTCCGATCTTTATTGTTGTCTTCATCTCTGTCTCCATCTTTATCATTGTCTTCATCATCTATCATTGTCTTGTTCTTCTGATGTCTTATCGTGATCTTCATCTCAATCCCCCATCTTTATCATGATCTTCATCTCTGTCCCATCTTTATCATTGTCTTCATCTCATCCCCATCTTTATCATTATCTTCATCTCCATCCCCATCTTTATCATTCGCCCGCTGTCTCCCATTTCCCTTCCTAGCAGTATGGTTCAACGTCTATTTAATTAGTCCTTGGTATGGTGAGGGTCATCTACCTCCGATCACGTGACTTCGGATTTGGTCGCCTTGTCCCATTTCTTGAGGAGATCGTAGTGGTCACTGTATTGGTGTGATTATTATATTACAGTTATGTGTACCATCTGTGCCCATATGTCAGTGTAACATGTGTCACTTGTAAGACTTGCATCAAAGACTATATAATCTTTCTCCTTCTTCTTCCTTCTTTTTTTAATTCTTCTTCCTTCTTCTTCTTCTTCTTCCTTTTTTTCCCTTCTTCTCCTTTTTTTCTTCTCCTTTTCTTCATCTTCTTTTCTTCCTTCTTTTTCTTCATCTTCTTTTCTCTTCATCTCCTGTCCAATCTTATAGTCATGGTCCCTCGGACATTCCATGCAGGCACCAACTCCCCTCAGCCAATCAGAGAGAGACAGACAGCTGAGCCCGAGGTACACATACACTGTAATTAATACTCACGTCTTTACAGTCACCATAACACAGTCGCGTGATGGTGCTGCCCTCTCGGCGCTGCACTGTCATGGTGTCCGGGGCGCTTATTGAAAAATCGTGCGGTGGGGCCGTGTGCAATTTTGCGGCCCGGGGAAGATACAATAAAGTGAATTATGCAGTGTGATGTTTTACTCACGCTCGGCTCTCAG
>NW_020872176.1:188752-208752 GCF_003789085.1 Penaeus vannamei
GGCGCCCTTGTGCTCAAGCAGCCTCTCGACTACGAGCGTCTGCCGGTCTTCAATATCACCATCCTTGCCCAAGTAGGTTTTGTAGCCACTGGTTTGCATGACCAACATTTGTAACAATAACTTATACATTAAACCTTGAGAAAGAGTACTGTATGATGAAATGTTAGATTAACCTGTGATTGTATCATATGGTGAAACACCTATGGTGTCTAACTATTTTATATAATCATATTCATTATATTGATATAATTCATTATATGATATAAGTATTCATTATTCTTATTCAGTATATGATATAATCATATTCATTTTAATCATTTATTATATGATACAATAATATTCTTATGATACAATCATTTTCATTACCAAGGAAATCAAATTTACCACATAAATATAAACATTCTCATGATCTTATTTCCTTCCCAGGACCAGGCAGCTGAGGCTCGCAGCAGCAGCACTGTAGTCACCATACAGGTCCAAGATGCTGATGACCAGAATCCAGCCTTTGCCAGGGATCACTATATGGCTGTGATCCCAGACAACCCAGTTAAGGTCAGTCTCTCTGTGATCTAGTTACATAATTGTAAACTACAGTAGAAAACATGTTAAGCATTCTGTTGCAGTAGAGTAAATTTATCACAGACACAAGGTTCTCTGTCCCAAAGATAGTCTTGCCATAAAAAAATATTTAGTATTAAAATGTATTTATTGATGTGCATTATTATGATGATAATGATAGATGGACAACTTGATTTGATTACTTTATGTGTTCTAGTTGTCAATGTGGTTAAGGCTGAGGTAGGTATTTCTAAACTGAGATCTTAATACTAACCATCTTGCTGCAGGGTACACCCATTGAGGTGCAGCCAGAGACCGTCCGAGCTGTGGATAGGGATGCAGGTATCATGGCAGAGGTTACTTACTCCTTCAGTAGAGGTTAGTGTTATATACCTCCATGTTCATGAGTACTGTATTTTCCACACAACTAAATAACAGGTGTCATTTACTCAAAGTAAAACCTGGATTATATTTCATACTAGTAGAGCTAATGTGAGCATGCATATCTTTGTGAAGGCCTTTGAGACAGCACCAGTGTCATGTAAGTAAAATCTCTTAATTTCCTTTACAGATGAGGAAGCAGCAAGGTATTTCAAAATTGATCCCAAAACAGGAGAGGTCTCCCTCTCCATGAACGTGCCTGATGATCAGCTCCACCAGCCAGCCACACTTGTTGTCAGGGTATGTGATAATACTTATGGTTGTTACATCAGTCTTGATATTCATATGACTGTAGATATATTATTTCCAGTGGAAGATTAGATATGTTAATTTAACATGTTTTGTAGTAGTGCCATAAGTATGTATGTTTTTGTTATTATAAAATGCTATAATGAAATCTACACCTAGAAAGTATACAGAAAATACAGAACTTATAATGGAGAGCTAGTTATTGTATTCACATTCAGGATTGACAAACCAATGCCTAAGGACTTTACTAACATATTCCCTACTATTCTCAGGCTACACAAGTTGACAACCCTGATCGCTATGCCCTGACAACAGTGACCTTGTCCAGAAGGGGATACTATTCAACTCAGCTTCAGTTTGTCCAGCGAGATTATGTTGCAACAGTCTTGGAGAACTTACCTAAACACTCCCTCATTGCTCCTACTATAATAAATAAGAACCTTGATTCGGTATGTATAAGATCAAACTGAATTTAATTTAGAATGATGTTTTTAGTTAGAATGACATTTAAAAAGATGATTATGGAAAGATGATTGACATTTATGCATTATTATTGCAACTTACTCATTGTATGCATCTCTTGCAGAATATTCGTTTCAGCTTGGAAAGAAATGGTGACGGGGTATTTGGTATCTCATCATCAGGTCAAATCATTCTTGAGTTTGAACTTGACTATGAATTAAAGCAAGAATACAATCTGCGTATTTATGTCACAGATGGAGAGTTTGTAAGTAGAAGACATGATGTGTTGTGCTAGATGTGTGGAAACTATACCTGATATTTTATTTGCATGTTTTGTTTAAGACTAAATGTCTTTACATAACAATCCATAATTGTATCAATTTCTACAGAATGACACTGCAACATTGAGAGTTCAAGTTCTCAATGTCAACGACTGGGATCCACGATTCCGTTACCCACAGTACGAGTTCTATGTTACATCCACCACTCTCAGACCAGGAGATGCTGTGGGCACCATAGAAGTTGCAGATGGTGACCGTGGGGACCAAATCACTCTCACGGTTATGGGGGAGGATGCAAGGTAAATTGCATTCTCTATTGGAAAGAAAATCAAGTCTTAGATATTTTGTGATAATATGGAATAAGTCTTTCTTATCATTTTGTTGGTAGTCTTTATATAGCTACATATTATTTTGTGCAAAATTAATGTGTATTATTATTGTAGACCTTTGATTTTAAAATAAAGTTTGAAATGACCCTAAATATAAATATCAATGTAAAGTTTAAAAAGAAGAGTTTGCATTTGACAAAGTAAGAAAACTATATTGATTATTGTATATTCTCTTCCAGAATGTTTGCCATCTCAAGTGATGGAGAACTGAGAGTCAGAGACCTAACAACACTCAACTCTACAGAAGCCCACATTGTTATTCAGGCAAAGGACTCTGGATCTCCGCCAAGGATGGTAAGTTGAAAAGGATATATCTTTTGGTTAGGTCAGTACATATACCTTTCAAGTGGAGAATGACAGTATAGTGTCTAATCCTCCCTTAATATTTAAGTAAAGTAGAAAATGTAAAGATGTGAATATATTTGCTTAATCTCCCTTTCAGGCATCTGCCCCAGTGACTATCAATTTTCCTGCTGGTATGGTCAAGTCATCCCCCCTTGGTGCCACCTCAAGCTTCCTCCTCATGGTCATTTTTGGTGCTCTGCTCGGGGTCTTTGTCCTTGTTATCATCTGCCTCGCAATATACATCCACAAAAAGTAAGTTGTGAAGTGCGCCACTTGAAAATTATTGGCCTTTTTTCAAATCTTACAGCAGCTTGTTTATAAAGGTTTTAATTTGCTTTTTTATTTTGATCTAAATTTATTTTTACATTATGCGGTGGAAACAATATTTATTGTATGCAATGAAAATTAATAACTGTTCAAACTAGAACAGAATTCCCTAACTGCAGGATAGTACTAGTACTGATTGGTCCTTAAAATGTAAGACAACATAAATTCACGGCAAGCCAATAATTGTTATGGCTTACAAACACATACTATATACACACCATTAACAAATATTTGTCCTAAATCCCCAAAGAACTAGAATTCTACATCAACTCCTGGTTATCTGTAAAATGTACAAATGACAGTGGTAACCAGGAAATATTTCTTACAGCAAGAAATATGCAGATGATCCCAATGCAGCTCTGCCTACCAAAATGAGGAATGTAGGCTCTGTGTAAGTGCATTACTGCACAGTTTGTGAACATGACTAGCACAGTGGGGGCTACTTTTGCACTGGGAATACTTCTATATATGATGATTCTCTTATATTTCCATTCTAGCAGAATTAGAAGAAACAATTATTCTTATGACTGTAATCACCTGATTATCTTTTCCTTAATTATTTTGAAAGTTATAAAGTTATTGACCTATTGTCTTCTTTGGCTGCAAAACACTCATTTTAGAAATTAGTATATTTCTTTATTTGTATCAGCCTGCAGTTAGTAAAAAGAACATATTTATATATTCAGGACATCTTTGGGAGTTGGGGATTTCATCACTGCTATGACTTTGGTTGGAAATCTTAGCAGGTATGAAAGGAAGCTATATATCACTGATTTATGAAGATTGCCACATGCATGTCGACAAGGACTGATATGGTGCTTTTTTTTCACCCAATACCTTGTATAAACAAAATTACTTGGCTATGTGCAGTATTATTTTCAGCTGTATGTTTTAGAAACAAATATTTCTGGTCATTAAATCAGTAAGGTTTTCTGCAGTTTATTTTCTATACTGATATATATGTTTTTTCATATATCAGCATGTCATGTCATAACTTAGCAGTACTTTAAATCCACAAAAAAGATGAATACCCATGCATTCAGATCAGTAATTATTCTATTGTATGCTGAGTTTATAAGCTCAGTTGCACCTGAAGAAACAAATTATTATTGACAAGGATCTGTTTCTATAATTAGTCAGTGATATCATTAAGAATGATCCTGTTTGTGGGTTTGTGTGTGTGTGTGTGTGTTTATGTCATATCAGGTAGGTGTTTTTGCCTTGATATCTTGAGTGGGAATGAAACAGAGATTGCCATATTCTGATGTGGTTTGAAGCATGAGCAAACTTCGTTTTTGTTTTATGCTATATTAAAACATTCATTGAAGCCCCCAAATTATTTTTATAATGAAAATTATGATATCTGATGTTTATGTTTTAAGATGCAAAATTTTCTAATCTGGAAATGTCTTTAATCTAAATGATTGTCTTTAATATACTTTCTCGTCTCAGAAAAAGGTAAATTCTTTTGGAGCTTTTGTTAAAAGCACTTTGATGTCGCATGGATTTTTTCCCCATTTCTGCGATTAGTTCCACTTTTACAGAGAGCATTGGATGTTCCAGTCATATCCTTAACAACTTCTGTCACTCATCTAAAGTCAAGGATCCATTTTCTGCAAGACACCCCTCCTGCACACTAAACTCTCTCTTTAGAGTCTCATCACATATTACTTTCAACTTTCAACATTTAATTAGAAATGCAAAGATGAAAAGTAGTACAAACAATAGCATTAGAATATGCACATTTCTTACACTGTGTTTTCAAGGTTGATTTTGGAATGGAGTGTGATTTCTATCATCTATCATATTATTTGATTGGAGATAAAATCAGTGTGATTTGTAATGTTTTGAGATGTTTGATTTTTAGCTCAGTATGTGCCACTTTGTTTTATATGAGAGAAAACGGTACTTTTGCAACATAAATTGATGTGTATTTTGTCCCCGTGAAGTATTTTTGCATATTATAAACTTATTATAGAACAGCAAAGCAAAATCAACACAAAAAAATAGTAAACAAGAGTTGTTATAAGAATTATGAATTAAACATTTCCCCTTTTTTCCAAACAGTAAAAAATACCGAGATGACAATGATGCAGCATTGCCAACCAAGATGAGCCAGATTGTGACAAATAATGTTCCTCACACCAAACTGGACCCTCTCTCGCCTCTCAATCACCAGGTAATGAAATACCAGTTGTTAGATGCTTATCCTGTTGGCGAGTTTTGTATAAGAATGTACAGTTTTGTGTGCTGTCAAACAATTTTCTCATTCTTCTCTTTCCTCTTTCTCATTGACTTAGAAATGACAGGTCTTTAAATCCTAGTTTAATTATATACAGTGGCTGAAAAAAGAATCCAAGAATTTATTGCTAATTGCATAGTGAAATAGTTCTGGTTTCCATGTGAAGTGATTTTCATAACCTTGTAACTAGTATTCTCTAAGCATATATGGTAAAAAGAACCCAATTTTCTTCCAGATGCAAGGAAATGGGAGACAGATGACACCTATTGGCACTCCCATGCCAACTGGTGCATTGGCTGGAATTGAGGAACCAACGGCAAATGACCACGTCAATAACAATAATGCTCACACAAATAACAATAATTACGGAGGTGGTGGCAGTGTTAGAGCTAGCACAAGTAAGTATGAGTGACAGTTGAAAGTTAAGATTATGAAGGAAGTTAGATCTTGCTTTCACTGCTTAAGATAATTGAATAGCCTTGTTTTCATAATAAAATATTGTAATTTGATTTCATAATCTTTAGATTTTTATACCAAACTTTACATGCTTGAATGGTAAAGGTAATGCTCATATAATTAGTCAACTCTTTGTTGGATATTTGATTATAGTGAGCAACATGATATTATATCTATGTGATGTTCATTTGATAATTATTTCAAATTCTTTAGTTTCAGTTCGTTCAAATATTGGTGGTGGCTCTGCCCATGGAAGTCGCCGCTATCTGAAGAACCCCTTAGCCAATGGTTCTTTACCTGCAGCATCATCACACACTTCAGATCAACCACATGGAATTGACGGCCATTCTTTAAATGGGACTGTCAGATCCCACTCAACTACAGCTTCAACAGCTTCTTTAAATGATAGTCTAGACCCACAGATCAGGTAAGAAAAGCTGCACATCTGTTAGCTAAAGAAAAGCTTAAAATAAACCAAGAACGATAATCCTTAAACCATTAACATGTTGCTTATTATTCATAGTAGACTAAATTTATGTATTGCTTTCTGCTAAACTGGCATTGTTTGTAGTGATGGCAGAATGAACCCACTATTCACAAAATAATTTTGTTCAGTAGAGGGGAACATGAAAAAAAATGTGTATAGTGGGTTTTCTGCTGTCGTATGAACACAGTAGATTGTTTTGTCTATTTCCATGTCTTGTAATGTATGTGTGGCTTTTGCATTGCTTAGACATATTGCTTTGGTATTGCTTTCTAGACTTGTGATGTGATGTGGTAAAACTTTTTGTTTTAGATCCTCTACAGTGAGTATAGGAGGAAGGAGTTCTATTGGGATGAGGTAAGCTAGACGTTCAAGATATGGCACTGTGCAATGTTTTTTTTTCCTTTTTCTGTAACTTATTTTGAGGACATTGGAGAGTTTTAATTACTATAATTATGATTTATGTGTCTTAGATAAGAACTTAGGAATGGATGCATGCTTTCCTAAATAACTTTTCAAACATAATGCAAATAAGCTGAAAGATGACTGTAACAGGAATTTTAGAATAAGATGCAAAACAATAGCAATCAACACATTTATAGATTGGTTACATCCTGTTTCTATTAATTTCATAATAGTGAAAATTTTCAATAGAACACATGTTATTTGTGATGATGATGCAGTGTTGAAGTATCCAATGTTTTCAAATTCTGCTTAACATTAATTTTTGTATTTGGGCTATATTGATCTTTAATAGCTTAAGACATATATATATATATAGATAGATAGATTTTTTTTCTAGGAAAATACTTTCTGGGGTAAAAGTGATATATTTTAGTAGAAAATTACTTCAAATTCAATAAATTTACATTCAGGTAATATTAGAGTTTCTTGGAAAACAAACCATATGTAAAATGTTATCATAGAATATTATTATTATGAGATTTTTTAATACTTACACTGGCACCTGCAACATACTTTTAGACATATAGAAGTAGTGATATTTAACAAATTTAACCTCTGACTCTTACAATTAGTATTAATGTTTTCATTTTCATTTTACAGTCCATCTCCAATTGGGTCAGCCCGGGCACTAGGTGGCCTCCCCCACAGCAACAAAGTTGGTCCCGCACCCACTCCGCCCCCACCCCCAGCCAATACACCTTTCCCTGAACAGTCATCCCCGGGAGGCCTTTCCACTGTGTCGCTGGACTCGCTGCCTACCAAAATTGCGTGGCCTCATGGGTCCATTCCAAAGAGAGTAAAGAAATTATCATGGGAAGATGAACTCAGCAATAAGGTCAGTTGAAATTATGAAAGTGGTAAACTGTAGAATACTGAAAATGCATGAAAATTATTTTGATAATCAGGATTTATAAATTCATAGGAAAATAAGCTGGGAACTATCAGTATTGTTAGAGAATTTTCTTAGGAATTACAATATACCTTTAGATTATTTTGGGGAAATACTTGTATTTAAACAAAGAATCTTGAATTTTTCAGACGGAGTTGGATCCTGAAGTCAGTGTTACTCCAATGCCTCAGTCATCCGTCACGGACACTCCAAATCTCACCGTTTACTTCTAAGACTGTACATGAAGTCACCTCTTTTGAATGTCTTCCTGAGGGCCTGATGCAAAGGCCTCTCAATCTGATAATCTGTGTGTTATGGTCTTGAATGTAATATAATCTGTGTTATGGACCTAAATGTTATATAATCTGTGTGTTATGGACCTGAATGTTATATGTGCATTTAGGGAGCCCAGTGATATGGACCCACCAGTGTCAGCTCCAGCAGAAACACTTAACGAGCCTGTAATTGTTGCCTTACAAGGTTGTATAAGTGGAATAAGTTTACTAGAATGATGGACTAGTCGTGTCAGAAATAGACAGATTATATATGCTGGTGCATTATAAGTGCATTTTATTTTCAGATAACTTGAAAACTCAGAATCAGATAAATATTATTTGTCATACCAGGAAACATGGTGGTGTGTTATTCATAAAAAATGCCAGTGAATTAATTTTTGACCAAGATGATATATGGTCAAAGGAAAGCTTACATAGAAAATGTGGCTATATATGAGAAAAACATTTTATCAAATAATTATTATGAGACAGGACTCTGTTTTGTAAATGCATGAAAAAAACACAATAAGTTTGGCTATGGACCTAAATACTTGAAAGTGATGAGTATCATCATTTTGAATAGTTCCTGGCAATCCTAGGGTTGCAATTTGCTCCTTAAGCCATGTGTTAAATGTATAATTTACTAATGCCTGCAACTTTTTTGTGTCATGTATGATTTTCATGCACCATGTTTTCTATGCTGCCATCCATTCCAATGTTTTGTAAACTAGCAGTAAATCTGCTTTTGCATCCTGTATGTTGTCTTCTGAAATTAGAGAATTCACCAGTGCAGCTGATTGTAGTCTGTGTATTTGTGGTTTTGCATCACATATGTTCAGCAGTTTTTAAATGACAGCATTGTTGGTAATTCTTTATTACTCTTAAACATGGCTGATTTCTTGTAATCAAGAACATGCTACAGGGCTTTTCATACTGTGCATCTGTTTTTATAAAAGTATAACTTCCTTTTTTTAATCCAAGGGGCCAAACCATCTCAGAATCCCTACTTGTTGCACATATTTCAGCAGGTATAATTGTATAGTACACTAACTTCATGCTTGTGAAAAGTCTTTGAATTGCATTGTAGATGTGCACAAGAGATATTTAGTATTACCTCTTTCTTGCCATTTCAGTTCTTACTACAAATATTTGAAAGTACTATCCTAGTGCTACATAGGTATATGTATATATACAGTACACACTTCTCCAGTCAGCCTTTATGTGATATAGTAAGAAACACTGTGAAACACTGACTGTGGAAAAAATGTCTGCATTTTGATTCACTGTGAGATATAAGGATTATCAAGGCTTTTTTGCTGTCTTCAGAAAAAAAACATAGCTGTATTGCTTATATTCAAGAAAACCTCTTATTCTTTGATAACAATAGAACCTCCTATTTTTTCATAGAGACCATAAAGTCAACTTTGGCAATATACCTGAATAAAAGTAATGATGGAAGTTCAAATGAAGTGCATTCCCATATAATGTTGGTGTTTTTACATCCATTTCATGAAGCACTGTTAAGCATTATTCTTGCAAAGTGCAAATAACTCACCAGTGTGATAATAGGGTAACTAGTAGCCTAGTAACAATATTTCTTGTGGATACATAAAAATAACCAAGTTTATATTTGACAAGGTTTGGTTTGTGATGTTTTACCAATCTTGAGCAGGGTGTCATTGTGTTGGGTTTCATGAACCATTTCCTCTGTGTGTTAATATGTCGCAAAGGTCACAGAGATGTTGCTATTTTTCAATACATAGTCTAATATGTGTTCCACTATGAAAGAACAAGATTATCCACGTGAAAGTCAAGTAATGTATTGGTATGCTTTCTGTCAAAATGATGTTGGTCATTGCTGGCTTTGCAGTTGCAGTCTCAGGTCCACACCCACCCACCCTCCTAGTTACATCAATTTTGACTGGGCTGGGGTCAAGGCAGAAAGGAATCAGCCACCCTACCACATTGTTCCACTGTACAGTATACGTTCCTTTATGGACATAATCCCAAACATCCATTTTGATATGGGACCAACTTTTTTGGTATTAATGTCTATAAAGTTACACATTGTGGTATACTGTACTGAGAATTTATGCTTTATTTTCTGGTTTTGTTTGTCTTTACATCAATACTTTGAAGAACCAGTGAAATTTGTGTGATCTATAAAAACTGACTGTGGTTAATTACATTCAGAAAGAATGTTTTTTGTATTTGGATGCATTTTTTGTGAAAAAAAACATCATATATATAATACTCCTAATGTCAACAAATTTGATTATATGTATGCATAGACTTGCTTAGTCTTAACTGAGTGTTGAAGGACTCAAAAGTTCAGGCCTTATTATCATGTCTCTTACTGATTATTGCCAATATGGGTGCCTGTACTCTATCACTCTTTGTGGTTTCAGAAGGACGTATTACATAAACTGGCCATTGCCCATACCCATACATTAAGTGAATTTCATCCCCTAATTCCAAGCACTGGCTTCCTTCCTTAATTGGTGTGGATTTATGAGCCAGGGAAGAATGCCAGGCAAGTGATTTGCCAGCAGTCTTTTTTCTTTACATTTACTTCATCTCGTATATTACTTCTGTTTGTGATATTATCTGCATTTGCCATAAGAAGGTCAGAGCTATTCAGCCATTTAATTGTCTGCATTTTTCATAAAGAGTTTGTTATTCACCAGCATGGTTTTTAGTCAGACCTTCATCAGATTTGAAGTGAACATTGTTATTCTTAAAATGAAACAGTCATGATAAGAAAGGAGCAGTAAATCTTGACATCTTGTGTCAGGCGTTAAAACTAACATTTTGTTGTCTGTTGAGGACTTCACTCTGACTCATTACACCATAGTCTATTTCTTGTGGCTGTTTTTCATGTCAACTTTGTACACATGTCACTGTTTTTGTATTTTGTTCACTTTTATTGTCTTTTGGCTCTCATCATCAATTTTTTTCCACAATATTCATATACTCAAGTTGAGCGTGTGTATCTTTGAATAATGAATTATATTAATAAAATACAGCTACAGGTGCTTCCTTTAAGAGACCAAAACCTAGAGTAACATATAGACATATGGTAGATCTTTTGTATATACATATAAATATATATATAAGGAAAAAAGCTATAAATAGACTGCAAATGGTTGGCTATGTGCAATCTATTTTTGTATATATGATTATTTTATGTCTAGTGATGAAATATTCTTCCACTGTAATTTATTAACATGCCTCTATTATGCCTGAATGAAAATATTGTATGGATATGTTAGTAATAAAATGTGTAATTATGTTTGCTTTGTTTTACTGGAAGCTACAACCACGCCTTTTTACTATGGCACAATAGAGAAAACCAAACGGAAATTCTAAATGTTAGCCTATTTCTATGAGACCTTCCTTCCCTAATATGAGTAGCTTTCTCCGAAGTCTTTGATGTTCGTCAGTACAAAGCTAATCACAAGAATGGTGTTGGTGATCACCAAAACACTGCATGTTATACTAGAAAAACAATACTTGTGAGTGAGAAATGCTGTGGGAGTCATTGTATGGGGGGAAAGGTATAGAATCTTCACTTTGTCACACAAAATCTGAGGCAGTTAACATTGGCTAGTGAAATGTATATGTAAATGACATTGTTAATTCTTCCAGTCTCCTGCTATGCTTAATTTTTGTTCAAATACTTTAACGTCCTCCAAAGCCAAAATGTTAGCCACGCCCCTTAACTATCCACGTTGGAATATGTACATTTGGAGACATTCCCGCCATATCCATCTTACCCGGACATAAAATGGCACAAAGGACTCAACACCCATGGCCGTAAGCTTAAAGAAATTGTATAACGCAGATCATTCTTCTTATGCTAGAATCTTCACGATTGTATAAAGTCTTAACGTAATTTTAGGACTGTCACTTTCAAAATTACAATGTTTTTACCCTTTTGCGTTATTTATGTATAGTTGTCTTTTCTGTATTATTCCTTAGTAGAGGATTATGTGCATCAAAGAGTGGATTCCACAATTTCTTTAAGAATACGACCGTCAAACTCAAGTTTTCACGCACCGGCTCATATCTCTGTGACTTCGATGCAGATAATATTATTCATTAAGCAGATCGTGATGCATGTAAGTATATGGAATACGATGAAACTGATCTAAGGGTGAAGTTAATTTTCCTCTCTTTAGGAAGGAAAGTATGAAAACAATTTTAAAATATCCACTCCCATTCATTCTACCGTACAATACTCAATATCCTTACTTTCTAAAAATCGACAAGTTCCTAGTGAATTTCCCCGCCTTTATAAAATGCTGTAGCCATAAAGTACCTGGATAGAGATATGGAAATAATTAAAACGAAGCAGCATTACATAAATTCTTGTTTTCTCCTCATTATCAAGGATAAAATGCAGAGAAAGCTCTGATAATATTTACATTTTTTCCATAGAGAGGTAGAAAATTCTAGCATTAGCCAGAGAACAACATATATCAAAGATTTCCATCGGTAAACTCTATATCAGTGATGAGGAAACAGAATGATTTTTTCTCAGACACTAGATTCTAGTCGCTTAATGAACTTAATTCAGGTATTCATTGTACTTTTAATTTTAATAACCGTTTCCTAAGCATTATTCGAAAAAATAATATACACATAACGCAATAATACACACATATACGTCTATATATAAATTTTATTTCTCCGTCTACACAGTGAATGTGGAAAACAACATGCATTGAAGTTTTATATAGACAGGGTCCCTAGATAAGATGCGTTGCTCACCCTTACGTGTGAAATTACGCTAATCAGTCATGGGTGAAAGAGATCGGTTATTATTCGGTGCCAAAGATGATGCCCCAGTAGATGCAGTTGAAGAGGATGATGACCATGGGAATCAGGTAAGTCCTCGCCATTATGATGATTCTGTCAGCAAAGGGAGAGCTAGGACGCGCGCTCATCTTGTTCCTCCGCACCGACAAGGGATAGTCGAGTGTCACCTGGTGGAGGAAAATACCGTTATAATAAAGATAAAAATAATGAGGTTGATGACGATGACAATGTTAATGATAACGATAATACGATTACAATGAATAATGATATAAAGATAACAACAATAATGATAACAACAATAACTAATAATAATAACAAAACAATAATGATAATGATGGTCAAACTAGAGATCAACGCAGGCTACATTGTAAAGCGAATTTTGTATTCCCATTCTACATGGAGTAACACCATAAAAGTAAAGAGAAAAATAAGTGTGTATAATAGTATTAATAAAACTGACCGCATGACTTATTACTGCTATGTCAACAAGTTCATGTGTTACTACGTATGCATGTCTCTGCATTTCACGTATTATCTTAATAGCATCGTGTATTTTATTCATTTTTTTAGAATAACCTACGCAAGCGCGTTTTCGTAACCGGAGTTTTCGACTGTTATGCGAACCATCAGTCACTCGTTGGCAAGCGTCGGCGAGAAAAAGTATTGTTTACAATTCCGTGTCATTACGGACCATTTTAAAAATAATATCGTGACCATGCAGAAGAAATGGAATTTAGTATCCTTCATAGTGTAAAATCGGTGCCTATCAAGTGTCCCAATTATCGAAAAAGTTAAATAGTGTTCTAAGCAATGCAGATAATTGGAATAAAGGACGGAATCAAGGAAAACATGGTGATTGTACAGTACGGAGGTACGTGGTTTTCTGGACAAATTATATGGAGAGAAAGAAATATTACTGTCACTCATGTGAAGGGAAATGTTGAGTTTCAATTTGTTGCAACGTAATTGCATATTTCATCCGCTTAGGGTTCGCTATACTGGGGGTCCAATCAGCAGAGCCCCCTTGCAGTGATTAGGTAGGGTATGTGGTAAGGTCGAAGTCCCAGGGCTAGGGATTATATGGCATGAACGATAAGGTCGTATTTTGTAGGAACAACGAGGCAATATCAGGCAGTGTCTACGGAAAGTGTTAGGAGTTTCGGGATGCTACAGAAACTCCTTATGTGTGTGTGTAAATATATGTATACACTATATTATATATGTGTGCGCACACGCACACACGCACACGCACACGCACACGCACACGCACGCACGCACACGCACACACACACGCACACACACACGCACACACACACACACACGCACACAACACGCACACACACGCACACACACACGCACACACACACACACACACACACACACACACACACACACACACACACACACACACACACACACACACACACACACACACACACACACACACACACACACACACACACACACACACACACACACACACACACACACACACATCATATATAGCCAAGATTGGCCAACCACCGAAATTGACAGTTCTTGCTTCTATATGTGCTAGAAAGGTCAATGTTATCAGTGCATTAGGGACGCCACACGAACATAATTTCCTTAACCAAAGGCATCGATTAATCCCTACATCCCGACATGTGACTTATTACCTCAAATGGTTGTATTTTGAGTATAGTAACTGAAAGCTTAAGGTAGACCAGTGTTACCTTGTTAATAGTCAATATGGCATTTTCATTATGCAAGTAAAAGAGTTTGCAGAATATAGAAAGGGAAAAATAATAGATTTAAGCCATATGATGGTCGAAAGACTTCAAAATTTGAGTTGGGAAGAGTGGTTTAACCGTCAATAACGGGTTTATTATTTAATCGGCAAGAAAATCAATTCTTGGAAGCACTGATGCTGTAATTTTTTTTCGTTTTGTAAAAGTGGTTAAATGGTTCTTAAAAGCGTAGATCAGTACACCATAGTTTGATTTATCATAAAAAATCTATGTATTATTATTTGCTGAATTTTGATAAACGGAGATAACATTCAAATGCGTTTATCATTGTAATAAACTTTTATGGAATTGGCCCTACTTGTTCTCGGCGCTATATATATAATAATAATAGATAATAATATATATATATATATATATATATATATATATATATATATATATATATATATATATATATATATTCAGATTATTTTATTCATAGTCATAATAATCTACTCAAATGAATATACAGCATATAACCTATCTTCACCTCTACGATACTATACAGCCAATTTTGAGATGATGCTGACTAGTTATCCATCAAGACATTACCTCATAACTAATCCGCTATTCCCCAAAATGCAACCACTCACCCCTGCCATGTTCACCAGATGCTCCGCGATGACGTGGATGACGATGACGAAGAAGAGCAGGAAGATACAGAAGAAGAACCAGACGTCGATCATCTTGACGTAGGCGGTGGCCGGGAGAGCCTCCGAGGCGTTCCCGTAGAGCGTGTAGAGCACCAGCAGCGTCGTCAGGCTCACGGCCATGCGGACCTGCAGGGGCGTCAGGAAGCGGTGGAGTGGAAGAGTGGAGTGAGGAGTGGAGGACAGTGAGTAAGTTAGACACGGGCAGGGTGTACACGGTAGAGGGAAAAAAAAGAGTGGCGTTTCGAACTCCGGAGTTATAATCGAAGTGGGTTTGTTTTTCTTGTTTTTAAAGTCTGATGAGGACATCTTGGTATAGAAACGTCACTTTTTTTTAACCTCCGCCAAGTAGGTTTTTTGGTAGCGTTTAGTTTTTAGTAGCGTTGTTTAGTTTGTATGTTTGTTTTTTTTATGATTTTTTTAGATGTGTGTCTCAGCCCAACTTAGATGCCATTGAATATTGGTGGGGATCCAGACCATGATCCGGATCCAGGAATTTTGAATGTAAATTTTCGAATGTGAATATTTTTATTGCATCAGTGACCTCCGCTGTCTAGTATTCCGTTTATGAATATGACAGTGTTTAATTGTATCCCATTGTACACGTTACTTTGTGTCTGTGCACAATTTATGTATATATAAGTAAGACAAGGTATGTATGTGCGGAGATAGAAGTGCGTATGAATAGCAAAAAGCATGTTGTATTAATCATTTATGCTCATGGGAAATTTTCATTTCGTATTATTAAATAGCCATGGATTTGATGATTGGTATTTCATAAACTCACATCCATCAGAGAAATATTGACATAGAGCGTGGTGTAGCCCACTAACTGTAACATGGTTGTAGGCAAGTACACTGACAGGAAAATCATCGTCCATCTTCGCTTCAGTTCGAATTCCACCTGAAATAAACAAATTGCATCAACAAAAGCGACCTTACTATCTAAATATAAAATGAATGATTTGTGACGAAAAAATACCTCGCCAGCAAAATCTGTAATGAATGATATGTGAAGCAAAAGTTTACCACGTCAGCAAAGTCTATATTGAATAATATGAGAAGCAAAAAAGTTCATCGTCAGCAAAGTCTGGAATGAATAATATGTGAAGCAAAAATCTAGAATGAACATTTTAAAACGAAAAAAAATCCTCATCCCCAAAATTCAAGAAACGATGCCATTCCCGCCAAAGAAAACGGACAAAGAAGACCCCAAAGCGTGCGAACAGAGAACAAAAACAAGGTCCAAATAAATACCCGTATAGACCTCGGGCACAAATACCTCCAACACGCTGTAACGTGTCTCGTCGTCGCCTCCTTCAGTCACGGCGATGAGGTAGTTGCTCAGAACGAAGGCGGGGAGTTTCGGGTCCTCCTGGTAGACCACGCTGGCGCGATCGCTGGAGAATTCGACGAGCTCCTTTCGCACGTTGAGTTGCAGCATCAGGTAGCAGTGTTGCACGTCGAAGGGGTAGTAAAACAGCTGGAAGGTGCAGCCAAACACGCCGCTGGGGGAAGCAGATTTTTGGTTTATTTTATCTTCGGCGAGGAAGTTATGTTTTTTTGGTAGCTTTGGTTAGTTAGTTTGTTTGTTCGTTGGTTAGCAGGATAACTCAAAAATTTTATGAACAGATTTTTTATGAAATTTATACTTCTTTGACCAGCTTAGATGCTATTAAGATTTTGTGGTGATCCGGATCCAGGATTTTTTTTAAAGATTCATTAGCATTGCGAGAAAGGGACAACTTAATTTTGTGTCACTTAAATCATTATTATTATTATCATCATCATTATCGTTATTAATATAATTCTTTAAGAGTGAGTATTTTTATTCCATCATTGCCCTATTGCCTTGGCGAAGGTGTGCGTTCTCTAAGTGCTTCTATTATTTCATATAATTTTTGATGGGAGGAAAGGGATGACGTGCTCTCTCTCTCTCTCTCTCTCTCTCTCTCTCTCTCTCTCTCTCTCTCTCTCTCTCTCTCTCTCTCTCTCTCTCTCTCTCTCCTCTCTCTCTCTCTCTCTCTCTCTCTCTTCCTCTCCTCTCTCTCCTCTCCTCCTTCCCCTCCCTTCTCTCTTCTCCCCTCCCTTCTCTCTCCTCTCCTCCCCTCCCCTCTCTCTCCTCTCCTCCCCTCCCTTCTCTCCCTTCCACCCATTCCCCTCCCCTTTCCCTTTCCCATTCTCTCGCTACTGTTACACCAACGTCAGCGCCACTTGTCTAACCTGTAGTGCTGACGGAGGACGACGTCAGCCGAACTTCCATCGTATTCCGTGTCTGGGAAAAAAAGGTTGGAATCTTGAAGTGACGATACGAACCGCGACATCAAACAGGTCTAGACTGTGTGCATTGATCGATGACGAATTTAAACCATTTGTATTTGCCACGAATGAGGGGGACGCGCCGTGGAAGATAGGACAGAGGGGAACGTGAAGAGGAAAAGGACTTACCCATCCTGTAGTCGTTGAAGTCTGGCGGAAGAGGGAAGCCGATCTTGTTGAGGTACTGCTCCTCGTTCAGCTGTTTGATGTTGCCGTTGTAGATGTTGGGGAAGCTGAGGGCGGGTTTCCACAGGAGGTCCCTGTCCTCTTCCGCCAGCTTGTTCCACTCGAGCGTCTCGCCGAGGTTGTAGTATGTGGGTCGGGGATCATTCCAGGTCAGTTCCACCACGAATTCCACGTTTATGATTCTCTGGATGTCGCTGATTTTCATAAACCTGAGGACGTCAACGGTGGCCCCCAAGTAAATGGCTTGGCCTTCAGTCGCGTTATCCGGGGGGCGTTCCTCCCGGTAGCCCTTCGGCAGGACGATCAACTGGCAGTCCTCCTCGTCGGACAGGTCCACGCAGTCGTCCTTCGTGTCGCATCGCTTCGCTTTGGGAATGCAGTCGCCGTTCGAACACGTGAACTCGTCGTTGTTGCAGATGGAGAAACTGAGTTGCTTGTCGGAGTCTATCAGATGGTTACACATGGACCTCTTCAGCTTCCAGATGTGTCGACCGATCGGGTACGTGTCTTTGGACGGCACTTTGAGCACGGCGACCAGCTCCTCCTCCGCCGTGTCGTACATCTCCCATTCGTACGGGCCACTCTTGTACACCATGTAGCCGTAGTAGCCGTGAAAGTAGGGCTTGCCCCCCTTGTAGCCCAGCACCTCGTAGTACGTCTCTGCCTCATTGGTGTAGCAGAAGCCCCTGAGCCGAAGCTTCTTCCTGCGGTCCACCTCGCAGGGCACGCACGCGGGCCACTGGATCACGCACGATGTGTCCACCCAGCGGCCGTTGGGCAGGAACATGAGCATGCAGTTCTCCCCCGTGCCGCCGTTGGGCTCGTTGAGCTCGAACTGCGTCTGCGCCACGGTGTTGTCGGTGAATTTCCTCCACACGTCCTCCTCCTCCTCGTCCGTGACCCCGATCCACAGGTGGTAGTTGGACAGACACTCCTCGGCGAAGTTGAGCGACTGCTGGTGCAGCTCGTGGTTGTCTGCGGCGTCCTTGGGCGTGTACACCTCGTAGCCGACGCGGTTGCATTTCAGCTTGGATTCGGCCATCTCTCGGGCCTCGGGGAAGATCACGTACTCCACTGCCTTCTCGCAGAAGTACGACGGCTCCACCAGCTCCACCGTGGCCCCCCCGAGCAGCTCGATGTCCTCCCTGTCCGTGGAGAAGATGTTGCCCAGCGGCGCCGGCCCGCACGAGGCCTGCACCATGACCTCCTCGGGCGTGAGAGATCGGTTCCATATGTTGACCTGCGCTATGTGACCCCGGAAGCTCTGGTCGGTGTCGTAGGCGCCGGCCAGCAGGTCCTGCTCCTGCCCGATGGTGATGATGCCCTTCACCGGCAGAGGGACCTTGTGGGGCACGCTGAAGGGGCCCTTGGCCTCCAGCTTGCCGTGGATGTAGGCCCGGTACTCGCCGTTGTGGAAGTTGTGGCAGTAGTGGCTCCACTGGTGGAGGCCGATGTCGTTGGTCATGTCCAGGAAGCCGTACTGACGCACGCCGTTGTAGTAGAAGCCGTGGTTCTCGCCGCGACGGTCTGCGGGGGCGGGACGGGCTTAGCTCGGGGACCACAGGCCCTGGGCGTGGACGGAATGCCAACGCCCTTAGGTTGAGTGAGTGGGAAAGGATATGATACTGATGGCAATGATAACACCGTGCACTGTCTGTCTGACTTTGCGCTTGCATCCTGCAACTGAAAACTAGAGAAGAGAAAAGCTAGCAGGCAACGAGAGGATATATTACAAAGGAATGAGTGAGAATGAGAGAAAAGGCTCCCGAGCCCCGGCGGGCGGCCGGGCAGCGGACTCACACATGTGCAGGACGTCGTTGTCCTGGTCGGAGGTGGCGATGGAGATGTGGCTCTCGTAGCTCATGAGCGTGGAGGGCCGCGCGCGGAGGCACACCGTCGCCTCCGGGTACTCGGACACGTCGCCCTGCCGAGATCAGGTTGATATTAATATTTAGCTTTATTTAAATATAAGGCTGTGACCGCCTGGAACACGAGAGATGTCGAAAAGGAATATTTTGCAGATCGTGAATTTACTCGTCATCTAAGTTTCTTTTCCCCAAGGACCTTTCATTTACTAACAGTAATATATGAAACGTTTTGACGTTATAAAGCATTTACAAGTCAGGAAATACCACAAACCTCATTAAACTGCATTGGCTGGATTACAGATATTACCACGAGAGGATGGTACACACACAATATATATATATAAACATATCACACACACGTCAACACGATTCCAAAAACTTTGCAAAGGATTACAGGCCACACGCCCCACACAGCCGCGGCCACGACTCGCCTCCTTGAAGTGGTCGGTGAGGTTGTAGCGCAGGAGACGTCGTCGCGAGGGGCGCCCACATGTCAGCTGCATCGCGAACACCTTAATCTTCCC
>NW_020872176.1:221252-227952 GCF_003789085.1 Penaeus vannamei
AGAGAGCGAGGGAAGGGGAGAGAAAAGGAGAAAGAACGAGAGAAGGAGGAAGGGAGAAAGTGCAAAGGAGAGAGCAAGATAAAGTGATGAAGGGGAGGAAAGAAGAAAGAGGAAGAAAGAAAGGAAGACTGTAGAAAGAGAGAGAGAGAAACAAGAGACAGAAAAAGAGTAAGAGAGAGAGAGAGAGAAGTGCACCTATTTCCATAACTATCCATTGCTGATCAACCAAATCAATTACATCATGTTAAACTACTTTCCTCTTCATATTTACTTTTCTACTCAAACCGTAAAACATTTCGTGTGTCTCGCCCGCCCTAATCCCATTGAATAATCCCGAATGGAGTTTGAATAGAACCAGAACTAAACCTGCAAAGTAGGAATCCCTCCTTATAGTGTTCCATCATCGTCCTCGCACGCTACAGGTGTATCGCAGGAACCCGTCTATAATGGAAAGATTAAAGTGTTCGCGATGCAGCTGGACATTTGGGCGCCCCCTCGCGACGACGTCCTCCTGCGCTACAACCTGACTGATCACTTCAAGGAGGTGAGTTGTGGGTTGTGGCTGTGCGCAACCCATCCCCGTGTGTTCGGATTATATGGGGGTTGTCTTGCGTCCAAGTGGATTTCTCCTTTCTAGTGAAGTATGAAAACACACACATACACATACAAATACACATGTACATATGCATAGACACACGCATACACGCGCGCGCACATACGCATATGAGTTGTGTTTGAATTCTGCTTAAAAGATGGCAGAAATTCAATATGCAGTGCATACTTAAGATACATGCACGTTTTACCAGGTTTCGTGTATTTTTAATGTTGGTGAATGCCGTCATGAAATGTTCTTACAGTAAAGGAAGTAAAATAGTGCGTAGCCTTGCATTTAGGTACAGATAATGTAAGGTCATTTCCAACGTGATCTCGGCAGGGCGACGTGTCCGAGTACCCGGAGGCGACGGTGTGCCTCCGCGCGCGGCCCTCCACGCTCATGAGCTACGAGAGCCACATCTCCATCGCCACCTCCGACCAGGACAACGACGTCCTGCACATGTGTGAGTCCGCTGCCCGGCCGCCCGCCGGGGCTCGGGAGCCTTTTTTTCTCATTCTCACTCACTCATTCCTTTGTAATATATCCTCTCGTTGCCTGCAAGGCTCTCTTCTTTAGTTTTCAGTTGCAGGATGCAAGCGCAAAGTCAAACAGACAGTGCACGGTGTTATCATTGCCATCAGTATCATATCCATTCCCACTCACTCAGCCTAACAAGGGCGTTGGCATTCCGTCCACGCCCAGGGCCTGTGGTCCCCGAGCTAAGCCCGTCCCGCCCCCGCAGACCGTCGCGGCGAGAACCACGGCTTCTACTACAACGGCGTGCGTCAGTACGGCTTCCTGGACATGACCAACGACATCGGCCTCCACCAGTGGAGCCACTACTGCCACAACTTCCACAACGGCGAGTACCGGGCCTACATCCACGGCAAGCTGGAGGCCAAGGGCCCTTCAGCGTGCCCCACAAGGTCCCTCTGCCGGTGAAGGGCATCATCACCATCGGGCAGGAGCAGGACCTGCTGGCCGGCGCCTACGACACCGACCAGAGCTTCCGGGGTCACATAGCGCAGGTCAACATCTGGAACCGATCGCTCACGCCCGAGGAGGTCATGGTGCAGGCCTCGTGCGGGCCGGCGCCGCTGGGCAACATCTTCTCCACGGACAGGGAGGACATCGAGCTGCTCGGGGGGGCCACGGTGGAGCTGGTGGAGCCGTCGTACTTCTGCGAGAAGGCAGTGGAGTACGTGATCTTCCCCGAGGCCCGAGAGATGGCCGAATCCAAGCTGAAATGCAACCGCGTCGGCTACGAGGTGTACACGCCCAAGGACGCCGCAGACAACCACGAGCTGCACCAGCAGTCGCTCAACTTCGCCGAGGAGTGTCTGTCCAACTACCACCTGTGGATCGGGGTCACGGACGAGGAGGAGGAGGACGTGTGGAGGAAATTCACCGACAACACCGTGGCGCAGACGCAGTTCGAGCTCAACGAGCCCAACGGCGGCACGGGTGAGAACTGCATGCTCATGTTCCTGCCCAACGGCCGCTGGGTGGACACATCGTGCGTGATCAAGTGGCCTGCATGCGTGCCTTGCGAGGTGGACCGCAGGAAGAAGCTTCGGCTCAGGGGCTTCTGCTACACCAATGAGGCAGAGACGTACTACGAGGTGCTGGGCTACAAGGGGGGCAAGCCCTACTTCCACGGCTACTACGGCTACATGGTGTACAAGAGCGGTTTATATGACTGGGAGATGTACGACACGGCAGATGAGGAGCTGGTCGCCGTGCTTAAAGTGCCTTCCAAAGACACATATCCGATCGGTCGACACACTTGGGAGTTGAGAAGATCTATGTGCAACCATCTGATCGGATCGAAACTGCAACTCAGCTTCTCCATCTGCAACAACAATGAGTTCACATGTTCAAACGGCGACTGCATTCCCAAAGCGAAGCGGTGTGACGCCAAGGACGACTGCGTAGACTTGTCCGACGAGGAGGACTGTCAGGTGATCATCCTGCCGAAGGGGTACCGTCGCGAGCGCCCGCCGGACAACGAAACCGAAGGCCTAGCCATCCACCTGGGAGCCATCGTCAACGTGCAGAGGTTCATGGAAATCAGCGACATCCAGAGAGTCATCAACGTGGAGTTCACGGTAGAGCTGTCCTGGAACGACCCTCGCCCCAAGTACTACAACCTCGGGGACACGCTCGAGTGGAACAAGCTCTCCTCCAGGGACCGAGAGCGCATCTGGCGGCCTGTGCTCAACTTCCCCAATGTCTACGACGGGAACATCAAGCAGCTTTCCCACGAGCTGTACCTCAACAAAAAGGGCACGGCGCTCAAGCCAAATTACAATGACGTCAGAATGGGTGAGTTACATCCATCTTTTGTCAAAATCTGTATGGTCGTTTATGACTATCATTTAATATTCTCGATTTACAATTTTCTTAGTGCTTCATACTTACTTGGTTTAATCATATAGCACTTGCTTAAGGAAGCATGAATTATGGTAGGCATTAATTAATCACAATGATAGAATGAAGGCCATATAATTAAAGGAATTCACAAATTATAGTAAAACTTTTTTTTCCTCAGACACCGTATACGCAGGAAAGTCTGCCGACATCATACAAAAACAGCATTACAGGTCAGAACAGAAAACATATATATGAGACATCTCTTATTAGCAATACTTAAAACCAGTTGTATATCCATTACCTTGTGTGTTAACATGTGACACTTCCATCCCGCATTATATTTATATTCCATCACGAATCAATATAAACTAACAGGAACATTATACCTCAGCGCTGTGTTCGCCTGTTCCTTTGACGTGTTCTACTACCCGTTCGACACCCAGCGATGCTACCTGCAGCTCCAGCTCAGCGTGCGACGAGAACTGGTGTCGTTTACAGCCGAGAAAGCGAGGGTGCTGTATGGAGAGGACACGAAACTGCCCGCATACGTCCTCAGCGAGTATATCATTACCGTGACCGAAGGTGGTAACAATGAGACTCGCTACAGTAGGTTACAGGTAAGGGAGAACCCGAGGCAGGGCGTGAGGGCGGTAACGGCTTAGTAGGTTACAGGTAAGGGGGGAGAAGTGGTAGGTAGTGCAAGGTAGACTTGAAGAAGAATGAAAAGGAAGTTTTGTTTCTAAAGTGTTTTGTGATGTGGAGGAGGTTAAACAATGTTTCGAAAAAGAGATCTATAATAGCCATTGTAACAAATGGAACAATTTTGAATTTGACTTTGAATGTATGTGATTTACCCCAAGATTAGTCGAATTATGTCATCTATAGCATGCCATGTTATGTGATCTCTGAACCTGTCCCTGTACTGCAGCCCCCTCCTCCCTTTCTCGCTGTCTTTTTGGTGTGTTAAGACACGGAAATTGATGCCCAATACTGGAGATCTCCCCTACCCTGGGCCTCATCCCTCGGCTCAACTGATTTTGCATGGTCCTAAATGTAGCTTATATAGCCATTCCCCGAACCTCCCGACGTTATACTTCGTTAGAAAAGGGGCACCCCCAGTCAATTAATAGCCCTCATATCGTTTAAGAAGGCACCAGCTCACTTTCACCACATAATCCGTAACTCCATCACATACAGCTGGCAAAATGATGTACCCTCCATAACACATAACAAATTATGTAACCTCATCTACATCAGTTTCTGCAGTTTGGTGGAGGATCCATAATCTATCAGGTAACATTTCCATCCTGCCCCCGTCCTCCATATCCACAATAGCCTCATCTCTGACCCTCTTCAAGTAGCTACTGAACTTGGTGCCTGTCTTAACTAGGTCATTAGCTGCTCTCACCTTTCTCCTAACTTCCCTTTCATAAGATTAGACAAAGAGCGCACTCCCTTCTCCTCCATGTCCTCGGCAGAATCTTTTATTGCAATTTTTTCTTCTGAAATCTTATTATGCATTACAATCATGACGCAACACTCACGAAGGCCCAGACAGTATATATTACCGTATGTTACAATACATTATTGCTGTCTTTTTTTTTTTTTTGCCCTAGGCGCCTTCCGATCCTCTCCAGTTTAGAGGCTATATACTGAATTAGGCTTACCATATCTTTCTCGAATTCATGTAATTTTGTCTCTAAGAAACTATGCTCGTTTTCACCAATATTAACGACTCGTTCAACTCAATATCACTCATAAAAATCCATGCACCCAGTCAACCGTATAGCACGTAAAATACAGACCAGTTGTCATCTGTCTACAGGACAGAAAGCAGTTAAGTTTTGCTGGATACCCAGCCATGTCGGGATCCCCGGCAAAGAACAAGCAGATGTCTTGTGACGATCCACCATCTTATCCACAACCCGCCAACCCCGCTTTTCACATATTCCAGCCACCGACAACTACCACCATCCTCCTTGGTCGGTCCCATACCTCGACTGAGAAACTGCTCTTGGCCGTTCACGAATAGTCCACACTCACCTTATGCATTACTACCTCATGTCTCACCCCGACCCACCTGTGTGCTACCCATGCAATGTTCTTTCAGTCCCACATATCCTACTATCTGCCCCAGCTTTACTGAAGCCCTTACCCTCGCTTTTCCTCGCTTGTCCTCTCTCTCTCTCGACCCTCCAGCTTGTCGGACATCGTGACAGAATCCCCCGCCTTTTCAATTGACAACCTGTTTGTTCCCCAGGCGCATAATTACCCTCATTTGATCTAATCACCCTTTGTCTTTAACCCTTCTCTTATATCAGTCCCTATCTTAACCCTTTTACTCCCCCTCTTTCTATCCCATTCATTACCATACTATCTTATAATGCCATATGACCGTGGGAATAAAGAACTCCTTTAAACCCCTTTTACCACAATACTTTACCGTAGTGCTATATGACCTTTGATGTCTAGTTTTTACGATAATTATTTGTTTAAAACATCAGCCATCCCGAATTACAGGTGGAGTTCGAGCTGACAAGGAGGTGGACCATGATCGTGCTCACTGTGTATCTCCCGACCAGTATGTTACAGCTGATCGGATACGCGACGCTCTATGTCAATGTCTCCCTTATGGACGTGAGTTTAGATGCCTTACGTACGGGTTGGGAGTGACCTCACTGGCCACGACTTTATTTGGGCTTCCGGTTATGAAGATCGTCAGAATTATCAGGAGTTGCTTTGGGCAAATCTAGAAGGGGAAAATGTGAATGAGAATGAATAACTTCATAAGGCAAGAGCTGTAATTTCAGTCAATTTTATTTCATCAGAAGTTTAATCGACGCGCATCTCGCAGTTGTTCATCCTTATTTACACAATTTTCTACATCAGAATGGAGTATTATACAGATGGAAATATTTTTAGTAGCAGCAGCATTTGATGGGATTTATACCAGGAAGCGCGAATGAACTCATCAAAATATTTAACCTTGAACAGAATTCATTGTTGATTCAGAAGGTATTGAATATGAGAATAAGTAACTTTACAAAGATACTAACACATGTAACTGGCCCTTTGAGGTGTTTTCTCTTCATCAAAATATTCCAATGAAACAAAAACATCGCTAAAATTACATCTCGTGTATAGGGAACCAATTGATTATCATTCATAACTACTTAGCGAAATTGTTCCCCGCCTTTCCACGACGTCTAACCCCAACGATGGTGTTGGGAAAACTGAGGTGGACGACATGACCAGCTCGTGCTGTTTACACGGTGGCCTGACTCGCTCCTCCTCAGGGCTGTACACCCTCTTCAGCAACACCTCCGACACCCTCCCCGTCACCGCCTACGTCAAGCTGATCGACGTCTGGTTTCTTTCTTCGCTGCATCTCCTGCTCTTCTTCATCATCGTGGACGCACGTGATCGTGGAGCACCTGGTGATACATCGCGGCCGCTGGAGCAGGCGAAGCTGACGCAGGTTCGTCCCTTCAACACGGCGCCGCGCGGGGGAGGGGAGGCTTCGCGGCTAACGTCATCGTGTGGCGGCGAGTTTCTCCGATGGCCGAGAAGATCATGCTGGCCTCGCGGTACATCGTTATCCCGCTCGTTATATTCACGTTTAACCTCATCTACTGGGGGCTCGTGTTCGGCACCAACTATTAGGGGTTTGCGCGAAGGAGGACCAGGGGGTAGGCGAGATAGGCTTTGGGGTATGGAGAAAAGCACTGGGTT
>NW_020872177.1:17500-18995 GCF_003789085.1 Penaeus vannamei
TTATCATTACTGTTAATATCATCATTATTTGTACTATTATCAATTTCATCGTCACTATTGCTATCAGTATTGTTATTATCATTACTGTTATCATTATTATCAGTGGCATTATATTATTGTTGTTGTTGTTGTTATTACTATCATTATCATTATTACTCTATTATTCTTATTATTGTCATTGTTATCATTATCCTCATTAGCACAGTTATTATTATTGTTATTATTATAATTACTATTATTATGATCATTATTGTTTTTATTAGCATTACTATTTTTATGATTATTGTTGTTGTTTTTTTACTATTAAAATTACCATTATCATTATCACCATAATCATTGTTATTACATTTATCATAATCATTATTCTTATCCCATCTTTACTATTATTACCATCATTATCATTATGTTTATCATCCTGATTGCCATTACAAATACCATCATCATTAATATTAGCGTTATCATCGTTAGCATCATTCTCATTATCATTATTATCTTTGCTAATATTTTGGTTATTATCATCATCATTATCATCATTATTATTTTATGATTATGATAATCATAAACATCATTGTCGTTATTATCAGTATTGTTATCATTGTCATTATTATTATTAGTAGTATATTTCTTAATGTTATTATCAATAATATCAATATCATTATTATCATTGTCATCATAATTGTTATTATTACCATTGTTTTTATCATTATCAATGTTGCTGACATATCATCATCATTATGATTAAATTATTGAGATTGTTTTACTTTGATTTATAATACTATTGCTACCATTATCATTAATATTATCTTATCATTATTACTATTACTTCATATCATGTATGTTGTGTGTGTTTGTGTGTTTATGTTTGTGTAAGGAAGTGTGTGTTTGTGTGTGCCTCTACTTATACGTGTACGTAATTTGTGTATGCCCGTGATTATGTCTGCATGTTTCTGTGTGCCTCTGTGTATACGTGTGCGCATTTGTGTATGCCCGTGACTGTGTCTGCATATTTGTGTGTGCCTCTGTGTGTACGTGTGCGCATTTGTGTATGCCCGTGACTGTGACTGTGTGCTGTTTCTGTGTGCCTCTGTTGTACGTGTGCGCATTTGTGTATGCCCTGGACTGTGTCTGCATGTTTCTGTGTGCCTCTGTGTGTACTGTGCGCATTGTGTATGCCCGTGACTGTGTCTGCATTTGTGTATGCCCGTGACCGTGGCTGCATGCATTTGGTCGTGCGTGGCTCACTGCGCATGGCCAAACCCGCCTGCAACGGCCCGGGATTCCAGCAGAACGGGATAGCAGCGCGCCCTTCCGATCGCGACGGCCTCTCCATCCCGCGTTATGTAAACACGTCATCCGGATTCGTCACCGGGATGGGAGTTCGGCCTCAGGTTCATCGCAGAAGCCCGGAATAGCTCTTGGCCGGGCGCTCGCGAGGGAGTTTGGCAGCTCCTCCGCGTCGCCAGCCCTCCTCCTCCTCCCTCTCTCCCTTCTCCCC
>NW_020872178.1:9100-14100 GCF_003789085.1 Penaeus vannamei
AATCATCCCACATTTGAAACACCCCAAGAAAGAAAATGAGACACCAGTCCATTTGCAGAGGCTGTTGCAGTCTCCGATACCAAAATCATCCCACCATTTTCTAAAGTTACACCACTGCCTCCTAATGCATTCTTCACCGATTCAAACATCCTGTTAAAATGGAAAGCTTGATTAGTATATGAAATACAAGATAATTTCAAATTATTTACTAGTTAAATAATGGGTAAAAAAAACAAAACAAACAAATTGTTGCATAATATATTGGAGAAGATCCCCCCCCCATCCATACCATGTTGCTGCTGAGGGCAGGGAGGGGGGGATTAGCAGATGGGGACTGAGGCTCACTCCAGCCTTGGACCTCAGCCTCCATCATCTAACAAATTTTACATGACATTCTCCTCCTTCTCTTCCTTTCCCCTCTTCTATCCCCTCCTAAGTGTGAATCCTTAAAAGCGTGAATCTGCTGAGTTCTGTATCACTTCCTAAAGTGTGAGAGCCGTGCTGAAAGACTGGTTCTGTCACTGGAATGGCTTTCATACTCCTTTTGCTGTTTCCTCTTTACTCTTTCCACTACCATACTAATGAACAGCTCTCAACTACCTTTGATATCTAATATATTTTGTCCTAATTGTTCACACTTTGTAAAGTTTTTGCCACAATACTTTATCATAATTTTATTTGACCTTTTCTTACCTGGTAATTTCACCTACCCAAGACAATGACCTTAGATGTTGATGCAGAAGAAAATTTTCAATAAATAAATAAATACGTAAAGTGGGGAAAACCAAAGCACAGAATAATATCACTGAACCCATTCATTTTGTAAGTAAACCAAAATATTTTTAAAAACTTATTCCAAAGAGAAACTTGGTTACTAGTTAATGGTTGAAACAAATAAATGTGCTAGACATCTAATATCATATAGCACTATGGTAAAGTATTGTGGCGAAAAAGGTAAATGATTTCACAGTTACCATAAAGAGTGTTAAATGTCAAAGGTTTTAGTGGTATAAGATAGTATGAGAGGGAAAAGAGTAAAGAAAGGGTGCAAATGACGTAAATCAGACATTCATATGGGACTTACGCTGGCCTCTGGGAGGAATAGTGTAGCACTGTGCTGCAACTGTATCATAAATAGTAAGGCAGGTAAGTAGGTCATTTTCAGTCTGACTAATTCTTGTCATTCTTATATGGGAAAAATCAGTCAGGGGGGACACAAAAACAATTCCAGTACAAGTATTAAGAGAGAGGAGTGGTTTGGCAGGCATGGGTTTGCCAGTAAGGTCCGTTAGGATAGTGCATGAGCTTTGGATTCTGATGTAACTGTGACCAGGCGTGAATGATCGGAGCGATTGAAAGGTAACTCTGCCTACTTGTTTTTGGAGGCACTGTTGAAAGAGAAGGGTATTGTCTAAGTAGGGGGCTGTGGGGGGAATCACAAAGAATCGATCCCGCTTGACTAGGCCAAAGAGAGTATTCAAAAGGTTTGCAGAGGTAGAGGCAGTAAAAGGAAGATTGAGTGGTGTGGAGTGGAGTGGAGTAGTTCTGTGGTAGGAGGACAATAAAGATGAAGCGTAGTAATAAGGAAAGAGGGGTAGCCATTGAAGAAGACTGTGCAGTAGAAGATGGAGAAGAGAATGTTGGAGGTTGAGTAATAACCTGGGTGGGTGGTTTAGAAAAGATGGGGTTGTCTGTTAACTTCGAGGAAGGGGTATTAGTATCAGTGGTCGGAGCAGTGGTCAAGGGAGAGGCTAGGGTCGGAAAACCATTAAAATCGAATTCATAGGCTAGTTCATTAAGGGTAAAGAATCTTCATTATTGGCCATGGTAAGCCTGAATAAAATGGGGAAAAGAAATGGTCTACTTAGGGTCCCCATAAGGGGTACGGGCTAGGCAATAAACCAAGGGAATACTGTGCCCATGGCTTCCGGAGACCGTTCATGACTGACATAAAGCCAGTCTTTCATTCTTTCTGCACGGGTCTCACACCTTAGGAATGGTACAGAAGAAGGGGGTGAAGATATGGAAGAAGAAAGGAGAAGAAAAAACAAACAAACAAGCAAAATTAGCTGAGGCAAGGGCTGAAGTCCAAGGTAGGGGCAATCCCTACATAGTGCTCCAGTCTCCATATCCTAAGCCCCCCACAGCAACAATGAGTAAGATATTGGGAGGAAAGAGCAACTTGGCTAAAATATAGCAAGACATTGATGATTTGGAACAACTGTGTGTGAAAGAGTAGACAAAGTACATAGTACATAGTACCAGCCATTCTGGAGTCAATGGGTTATGCATTGCTCTTAAGGATAAACCTTTATATACTTCTCTCTGTATGTATGAATAAACAGGTAGTAAGGGATATTTTAAAACTTTAATCATCACACAAAATAAAAAATTAACTTTTATGGAAGTAAACACCACCAAGAGTACCTTGTAATTTTTGTTTTATTACCTTTGTATTTGAGAATTCTCTTGCCACACTTTACCCTGTTCTTCATGTGGTATGTTTCAAATCTTATTAAAAAGAAAAGAAAAAAAAAGGAACTGTATCAAATAAACAAAAGAACAACCCAAATTTTTATTTGAAAACTGCCAATAAAAAAATGCAGGTCAGTTTTGTACATATAGAATATTAGAAACTAAGGTGTGCTGAAGTACTGTTGTCTTTGCATACTTTGCAAACTATATAGACTGAAAATAATGTATCAGGAATAACTTGAAAAGGACAATCAATACTTCATGGAAGAGAAATAGATGGCTATGAAACACTCCTTTTGGATTTTCATTTATAAAAAGCAATATTTCAAAAATCCTAATGTGGAATTTAATACAAGAACCTTGTGACCATAGTAGGCCTACAGTTTTCATTTGAAAAATACAAATCCATCCACCCTTCCCATCATATCTTCAACTAAATCTACCAAATGAAAGGCAACAGCCATTACTTTCATTCACTACATAAAATTCTATCACAGGAATATTATATGAATCTTTTTCAGTTAATAATTACAGGTAAAATTTAGGAAACAAAATTCATGCTGATTTGTATAACTGCATGACAATTTTACTCCAGACCCCAAAATATCCTTACTAATGATCACAGAAAAGCAATATCTTGCTGACACACACTACTGAAAGGATGTTTTTAAGCTTGATTGCTGTATTACTCTGGTTGCAAGGGGAGTTAGGAATCCATAGTGGAGCAAAGCCCAGTCAGAAAAAAGCATAATACATACCTAAGATCCAAACTTTACATATGATCAGAAGAGGGGTATTCTTTCAAATGATTTCCATGTTCTTTTCAAGAAAAATATAACATTATTTTGTGCATTCCTGGTGCTGGGAATTATAATTCTGCATATCCCCCTGCCAAATCTGCACTCTCCTAAGCAGCCTTACAGCAACACAGGAGCTAAGATAATTTTTTAATGTCTCCAAGCCATTTGTAACAGCAGAATAGCAAAAGGAAAATTAGAAATATAGCTTCATTAGAATTACAAATTTTAAGAAGTAAAAACAAAACTTGTCTCAGGTTTCTCATATGACACACCATGCCAAGCTAATTGAAAAAAATGGTGAATGTTTAGAAGATAACTATGTATCTCCCATTGGTCTCACATCAACAAAACAGTACTCAATCAAAAGCCATCATATCATCACAATATACTAGCAACAGATAGAGCTTGCAGACTTCCAAGGTAATTTATGTTTAAATGAGGAACTATTCCAAGTACTATCTTGGCAGAATATATGTGGTAATTATTTTTTGGCCTTTGCTGAAACAAAAAGTGAAGCTTAAAACTGTATCACTTTGGGGTTGGATTTAATATTGTACACTTTCCATTGTAGATCACATCAAGTTCTATATGGATTTAGATAACGCATAGGCAATATAGGCTAATTACAAGAAGTATTCTCTGTGTCTTCTAAATGTTTAAAATTTTTATATATAGTTCTCATATATAACAATTTCCCTTTTCTTCATACCCCTGCCCTGCCCACTTCAGGGTTTAATACTAATAGGTAAGCACTGGAAATCATCAGATCCACCCAAAGCCCACATTCTTGGCCCCGATAGCAGGGGAAGCCAGGAAATGCACAAGTAAAATTGCAGCATAAAATATAAATGATATACATAGAATCACTCACTATTTCGTCTAATGTAGCGGTCTGTTCCCCTAACTCCTGCCCAGGAAAACAAAGAATTTTTCACACATTCATGGCAAGAAAGAGCATACAACTGACATGCAGGAGTGCCTGATGCCAAGTCTGTCCTATGTTCTCTCTTGCTGTGAACATGTGGAGTTGTTCTTTGTGATTCTGGGTGGGAGTTGCTGTCAGGGCCAAGACTGTCGCTAATTGGGGTTTCTGCAATATAATGTCAATACATCTAGATAGTAGAGTGAAACCATCCATACCAAAATCATTGCATTCCATTATGCAGTCAGTGTACTATTTTTCCTTACAATGTAAACAAGATGTGTGACAGTGTTTGAGTGATGATTGATTGCCAGACTGTTGAGTATTTTCCTTGCACGGGGAATATTACATTTTTTCATGTGCATAAAACTTCATTTTGTCTACATTCGCACAGACGGATGATGAAACAAGTGCGCGGAAAGGGCAAAAGAATTTTATGCGTGAAAGATGATTTAAAACAACTAAATGTGTGCAGAAAGTTACTCGAGAACTACATTTGCACAGACAGAATTTGAGCAAATAATTTTTGCGCGGGGAACATAAAGTCTACAGTCTGGATTGATTGTGGATATTTTCATTATCTAGCAGCAAATGTGAGGTCTGTGCAGCTGTACCCATGTTGCTTATGACTCTTCCTTGGCAGTGCCCAGTTCTCTATATCTTTGTCTCGCTCTCGGTAACTTAAACGATTACTGTATCTTATATAATAAAGCCAAGATTATAGAAGACAATATCAAATTTAATCTTTCTATTAAATGATGTAATAGCCACTGCCTACCAAGAACAGAGAGCACATAAGCTAT
>NW_020872178.1:19100-24100 GCF_003789085.1 Penaeus vannamei
CATCCACCCTTGAATTTAAGGGGAGTGAGGGCCAGGCCACTCTATTGGTGACTCACTGCATCTTTTCTCAAAATCATTGAAAGAGAACAGTACATAGACTGAAAACGGTAGATTTATAATGTATCGGATCCCCCAAAACAGTTGATTAATTAGTAATTCAAAGGTAATCAGCTACTGAGAAACTGCAGCTTCCAATGCGTCTGAAATAGGAAGCTCTTCCAACACATTCGCAAATGTCCCGTTGCGTTAGGTTAAAAAATCGACTTCATGATTGCATAGATATCTTGCTCAATGATTCAGGTTACTCAGTATTATAAAGTCAGTGCATTAGAAAACCTTTAACAGGTAACCTTAGAAATTACTAAGGTTACCTGCTAAAAGCAAATTGAAACTTCAGGCTGTCACTGTAGTCTCTCATTTCCGGACTATTATCAAAATATCGATTTATCGGCATTCAAACTTGCATTAATGGTTATTGTATATGTTACTGCTTTTCACATGAACAGTAGTATGCATAAAAAAGTCCCAAAGAAAAATAACATTACTATTATTGTATTATTAAGACAAGTGATCTGTAGTTGTTAAATTCACATAATAGATGTCTGTACATGGTGTAACTTTCAACAAACGTTTTATCTAATTTGTTATTTAACTACCTCTCAACTTTCTTTTTTTGTGTAAAAAAAATCTTTATCCTTGTTTTAAACACGTCGGAGCCAAGTGAAAGTTTAAGAAAAACTAACAAACATGAAACATCAATTCGAAAGTAAATTAGGTAATCATTTTTTATTCCTTTATCAGCACTGCATCTGGTACGTGTCTTCCTAACTGACCAGTAGTCCGAAAATACACGTATGAAACCGAAAGTATGTATGCGGCCTTCACCCCCTTCACTCTCAATATGGAAAAGCAACAATGGATTACAGTGCATAAGACGGAAAAGAAATGTTATTGTTTAGCGATGGTACAACGATGTTCTTCTGTCGGTGCCGTCGTGAGGAAAATTTGTAATCTAATTTGTTTCCTATAACTGATGTAAGGCACTCTGCTACTGCAAATTTTCATGCTTTTTATATTGATATATAGCCAGAATTGTACTACATTTATTACAGGGGTCGTCCTCTACATGCAAATCATGGAACTGGAGAGATGATACCATCGCGTACACTTCCCTTGCCGAAGTCACCAAAGCGGCAGCAAAAACGGACGACGTGAGAGTTGGACAATGCTTTAACACTTTTACCGCCAAACAGTGAACGTTCTTTATCTGACAAAATGTTGAGGTGGGAGGAGTCTCTTTGGGAAGGTCGGACTTGTGTTGGCCCTTGAGACTTCATTCGTGTATGCCACCATCAGTTTAGGGTTGAAGGTGAAGAGACGACAACGTTGGCACACGCTCCTGCAAATCAAAGGTCCTTATATATGGCTTCGATTACCTCATTACGACAGAGGCGATTCACGTAATTGTGATACTAAATCTTTGATAGTATACACCACGAGGAATCATTGCTTTCCTTCATGAGGTAAGTGTAGTACACCTTCTTTCAAACCTTTATAACGACTTGACTAGAAATTGACTTAATATTTCGAACAATCTTTCAACACTATGGGATGACGAGAAGCTGCACAGTAGTACGGATTTAACCTAACGTGTCATTATTCCGGTGTAATTTATACTATTTTATTGTTTTTGCTGCTGTTATCATCATCGTTATTATTATTATTATTGTTGTTATTATTGTTAACATTATTATTACAAGTATTATTATTATTGTTATGATAATAATTATCATTATTTTTATTATATGAATAGATTATTCTCGAAAAGAGAACAGGGGAGTAGCCATTATTTTATCAGATGATGATTTTATATATATGAATGGAAAATAAAGGAATTATTTAGCATATTTACATTCTAGCCTGACAGTATGCTATTCGCAACCATTAAACTGCTTAGCAATTATTAATGCAATATCACCTGACCTAATATTTGGAAAAACTGGGAAAGACCAGATTCACTCTAAAGCATTTTCTTCTGCAACTGCCAACAACCGTAAGGAAATATTGCCAGTTACTCATATAAATAAATTCTGACACGGTGACATACAGTAGGCCTATACGCTTCATGATTTAAGCTAACGTCAGTCATGCGGTCTTACTTTATACAATGGAATATCGTGTTTCTGTGACACGGAAATATGCATTTTCAAAGCGGATGGCGGATTGATGAAAAATGTTATCTAATTTTCACATTTATTAACGTAAGAGAGAAGACTGTTAACATAAAACAATAGAAAATATGTATAAGATTATGAAACCTAAATCGAAGAAAAGGATGCAGGCAAGTAACAGAATCTCTCCTTGTTTCGTTTTTCTTCCTTTTTTTTCTCAATCCTTGAAAAAACTTTCTTCCTCCCGACACACCCAATCAGCTTCTTCTTTTGTCCCACATCCTTCGCCCAGGATGACAAACGCTTTCTTGCTTTTGTCCTGTTCTGTTTCTTTCTTGGATCCTACCTTGAGTCTCCGCCTTCTTCAGGGTGACAGTCAAATCATGCCAAGCCACGAAGACTCTTCTTGGAGTGTTTTCATCGTCTTATGGTTGATATGAACACCATATATGAACACTGTTTTCTTACTGACTACCACTATTTATGTCTTACTCTCTTCTGCGCCTTCGACTGCAATTATTATTTCTAATTCTAGTACTGATAGCAATACTGCTGCTGCTCGAACTACAACTAATAGTACTTCTACTAATTCTAGTACTTAAAGCAATACTGCTGCTGCTAGGACTACAACTAATAGTACTTACACTAATTCTAGTACTTAAAGCAATGCTGCTGCTACTAGGACTACAACTAATAGTACTTACACTAATTCTAGTACTTAAAGCAATGCTGCTGCTGCTAGGACTACAACTGATAGTACTTCTACTAATTCTAGTACTTATAACAATACTGCTGCTAAGACTACAACTAATAGTACTTCTACTGTGATTTCTAGTACTATTAACTGGAACTACTGCTGTTGCTGCTGTTACAATTACTTGTACATTGTCTCGTGTTACTACTGTTGCTACTTTTTAAATCAAATATACTTCTACTTTATCAACCTTTTCGTATGGTAGCATTATCATTATTGTTTATTATCATTGTTGTTATTATCATTATTTTTATTGTTATTGTTGTTAATATTGTTGTTTTGTTATTATTATTATCATCATCATCATCATCATCATCATCATCATCATCATCATCATCATCATCATCGTCATCATCATCATCATCATCGTCATCGTCATCTTCTTGTTGTTATCATTTTTCTTCTTCTTCTTATTATTATTATTATTATTAATGTTGTTGTTTTAATAATATTATTATTGTTACTATTGTTTTTATTAACGTCATTATTGTTATTATCGTGATTATCATGATAATAATAATTATTATTATTTTTGTAGTAATTGTTATTATTATTATTATTGTTTTTGTTATTGTTATTATTGTTGCTGTTATTACTTTGGTTCTTATCATTGTTATTATGATTTTATTACTACTCCTACTTCTACTACTACTACTACTACTACTACTACTACTGCTGCTGCTGCTGCTACTCACTATTATCATCATCATCATTGTTTTAATTATTATTATTGTTGTTATTATTTTCGTTGTTTTGTTACTAGTCTTATTATCATTATTATTATGATGATGATTTTATTGTTATTATTGTTATTATTACGGTTATTGTTGTTGTTTTATTGTTTTGTTATTATTGTTATCATTATCATTATGATCATTATCATGATAATGGTGATGATGATAATGATGATGATGATGATAGTTATTATTTTTGTTATTATTATTTAATCATCATCATCATTACTACATCACTCTTCCTCTTCCTCCTCCTCCTCCTCCTTCTTCTTCTTCTTTTTCTTCTTATACTCCTCATCCTCATCCTCTTAGTCTTCCTCCTCCACCTCCTTCTCCATCTCCTCCTCCTCCTTCACATACTACTACTACTGCAGCAGCAGCAGCAACTACTACTACTACTACTATTATACTACTCCTCTACCACCACCACCACCACCACCACCACCACACCACCACCACCACCACCACCACCACCACTAACACCACCAACACCACCATTACTATTATTACTATTAACATTATTGTTATTGCTTTATCATCATTAGTAGTAGTAACTTTAGTCGTGACAGATGTAGTAGTAGTAGGAGTAGCAACAGTAGTAGTAACAGTAATAGTAATATCATTATCGTTATCATTATTTTTAATGATAACGATACTACCATCACTATTATCAACAGCAGCAGCTTTGTATTCTTTTTCATAATTCATTTCGCGCAGTCTCAGCCATAGATCTTGGCCTCTTCTCACCCCACAAGGTTAGAAGAGGCGAAGGGGACCCAGAGCACCCTCCGGACCCTCTGCTCAACAGGGGCCCCTTGAGCTCGTTGGGTTCTGGGCTTCTAGGTCCAAAGTAACAGCAGGTCGTTGCCTTTCAGTTTATTTTTGATATTAGCATCATTACTATTACCCCCCCCCCCTTTGATTATACGATATTATCAGTCTGAAAGTCTGGAACCTGTGGCTCCTACCTTTTCGTAGTATTTATTTGATTAATTCTAACCTTTGTTTAATTTTCTCAAGCAGTAATCTCTTCGTCTCCGGATTTTTTCGACACGCGATGATGGTAATGTGTCTCAGGAAGTTATGATGTACGATATACGATGGTTGATGGTAGTATGGTGTGGTGCAAAGGGATAAGAGCAGCAGTAATCTGAAGAATGACCGAGAGACATGTCAGCGAGGGACCGTGACTTTACATACTAAAAATGATTTGTCCTCAAATATAGATTTTATTTTCTGATTTCACTTTACTCATCAACAAAAAAGTGAACCGAAACCATGAGTTACAGACGTTAGGTATTCCTAATCCCGACCAAAACTAATGTAGGCTAAGAGAGGCTA
>NW_020872178.1:29100-31600 GCF_003789085.1 Penaeus vannamei
ATATCTGCAATTACAGGTGAAGCCTCTAAACGTTAAAAAATGATCCTTGTTGCACTCTCTATGTGCCTCGTCCTCGGCGTCGGCCAAGGAACTTCGGAAAAGATATCTGATGGCGTCGACCTCTCACGACCCATCGATATCGGCGAAGATTCTGGCTTGGAGACCATGCCTTTGCGACAAAGCTTAAAGGTGAATATAAAACCACTCAGTGAGATCTCGCAGGAACTCCGGAGCCACGAGAGGACTTTGGAGAGAGACCACGGCGACGTGCTCAGAGAGAGGGAAATGGAAAGGGCAATAGCAAAGGAGAGGCAGATGGAACGCGACAGCGAGAAACAAAGGGAGAGGGAACTTGCTGCTGAAAGAGAGAGAGCGAGAGTACGGGACAGAGAGAGAGAAGCAGCCATTGAGAGGGAAAGAGAAGCAGGACGAGACAGAGGAAAGGGACGGCAGTCGGACTACGAGCGAGACAGAGAAATCGAAGCGAAGAGGGAGCGCGATCGGGAAGAGAGGCGAGGCACGCCCATCGCGCTTGAGAGGAGACGAGGAGAATTTGACCCTCACAGACCATCTCAGCAATTCGTCTCGCAAAGCGGAATAGAAAAGAAAATTGAGCAAGACCGACAGGAGGAGATCGAACGCGAGATTAGAAAAGCCGAACAAAGGAAAGAGGCCCTGCGAGGTAGTGCTTTGGCCAGTGCTTCGTATGACGTCCGGCCGTCCTCCAGGATAATCGACAGCCGGAGGAACGAAGATGACAGAATCAGACAGGCTGAGCGCGAGAGAGCGATCCAGAGGGAGCGAGAGCGACATGAAAAGTCGCACCGACGAGATGAAGGAAATAGCCAGAGAGAAAGAGACCGAGACCAGCGTCGAGGAGAAGGTTCTGCAAGAGACCACCATGATCATAGGCACGACGGGCATCGGTTCAGCCATGAGAAACCCCCCATTCTGATCATTGAGGAAGTGCCAAATGACTCGGCTAGTGGAGAGCGTGCGAACGGAGGTCCAGCGTGGAGCGGGAGGCCGAATAACAACAATAGGTACAGAGGCCCCGGCGGCGCTCAGAGACCGATACAGGACCCACGAGCGCCTGACAGACATCCTGTTCTTCCGCGTCCCAGCATCACGAACTTAGACCGTCGTCCTGGCCGCCCTGACTATCCGTCCAAGTACGATGAAGTGCATTTAGACATTATCCATGAGCACTTCCCTCATCATGGCCATCATGACGGCGTTGTAAAGCCAGTTCCCATTCCGCCTCCGCCGCCCCCACCTGTGCCAGTTCCTGTCCCCGTCCCGGTCCCGGTCCCTGACCCCGGTCTGATCCTGCAGCAGGCCCTGCTCACGAAGCATGCCCTCGAGGCCGGGGCGGTAACGAAGGCCGCAACGTTGGGCGTCTTGGGAGCCATCAAGGCCGGAGCCGCGGCTCATCTGGGAGCACTGGGAGCCGGGGCCGCCGTCAGCAACATCAAGCACGCCGTCAAAGACAAGCTGAAGACGCACCTGAAGCACAAGGTGGCGCAGACGATTGCCAGTGGATTGGCCGTTCCAGCCGGCCTTCATGCTCTCAAGGTGCACACTCAGCTCAAAGGAGCACATCATCAGCTGCATAGAGCGCGTGAGGCCGTCTTACTCAAGCTGCTTTTGCTCAAGTAAGTATTAAACCTTGCGTTGGGCCGGGGCTTCTCATTCTAATGTCTCCCTAGTAAAGTTTCAAATTAGCACTTTTTGAAATGAAAATTACGTAATTTTGTATATTGTTGTACATAGAAAGTAGATATTACTATGAAATCATTTCTATTATTTTGATGTTGCTCTTACACTATTACCCGTGCACACACACTCACATTGAGTGTGTATAAGTAAACTTTTGACTCCATCTTTTCTTCCCTTTAAACTCCAGTCATTTTAGGCCCCTGGACTTGGTTATAGACTTGCTTTAGACCCCCTAGTTATTTGTTGACTCCCCTTTGACCCATTAAGGAGTCAACGGTTCCATAATGGGTGAAAAAATTCTAAGAACTCCCCTGTTATATTGTTACTTGCATGGGTGAATTTTTTGAGTCGTAACTGTCAAATAAATGAAGCGTAATATAACATGGATGTATAATTTACGAAAAGATATTTATTTTGTATTACGAAACCTCTGTTTTCAGGCCATACTTTAAGCATGTCGGTCCCACCTACATTTTACCCCCCGAATTACCGGACATACCTATCGGAGTCCAGTTAACACCTGTTGAAGTGGAACAGCTGCCAAGGATATACATTGATGTACGTTCTAAGATCCCTATCGATTCCCGTAGTGTCCTTGCAGTAGGGAATGTTATGAATATTGAGTCGCCATAATGCTGATGCTAATAATGATAGATGTTGTAGAATTGTGATATTTTATGACGGAATTAGCGATGGCATAGTTATCTTAATTTTATCCACAGTACCGTAATTTTATGCTAGCGTTGATTTCCTTCGCCAGCAGGTGCCCCACGGCGATGCC
>NW_020872178.1:39100-44100 GCF_003789085.1 Penaeus vannamei
GATCACATCCACATCACATCCCCCAATCCCATCCATATAAAGAATGATGTCTTTAAGGCTTCTGAGATTGATCCTTTTAACTTACCGATACACGCGCAGCCCGACCACGTCCACGCAACAACGCTCGGCTCCGTTAGTATTCAGCCTCATGGCAGCCCTGAATCCGTTCGTGTGGGCAAGTACATACCACCTCATAAACCCGACTTTATCAGGGCAGGTGGACATCACATCGCGACTGTAACAGATCATGCGATTGGCCCAGTTCATACCACGACACACATTCCAAGTGATATATTTAAGCCTGTCCACCTAACTACCGCCTTGCCACACCTCTCACCCGGGTTAGATCAAGAATCCATTCAGCTGACCATTTCCGAGTCGGATTATAAGGCTGGGCCAATACACGTCACTATATCAGAACCGGCATATGAAGGCGGCCCCATCCATGTCACCACATCCCAGCCGCACTTAAACCAAAAGCCTGAGAATGTGCACCACACGACCCTCAGGCCCCACCTTGTACATCATTCAACCCACAAGCCTGACCACGTATTCCAGTCAACCCACAAGCCTGACCACGTATTCCAGTCAACCCACAAGCCTGACCACGTATTCCAGGCAACCCACATACCTGATCCTGTATTCCATCCAACCCACAAGCCGCACGGGCATGAAGGTATATTCCTCTCAACACATAAACCAGACCACACAATCCACACGACACCTGATCCTATTTTCCGTTCAACTTACAAACCTGATCGTGAGCACCATTCGACTCACAAGCCAGGCCATGTACACCATACTACCCATAGACCAGACCATGTACACCATTCCACCCACAGGCCGGGCCATGTGCACCATTCCACCCACAGACCGGGCCATGTACACCATTCCACCCACAGACCAGACCATGTACACCATTCCACTCACAAACCCGATCACATATTCCGCTCCACACACAAGCCACAAGGAGTGCCAGAAGTCATACACGTAGTGACACAGGAACCGCCGCTGTCGACGCACCACATCTCCACTGTCAACCCTCTGATTGGGGGGGTCGTTCTGCCGGTTGAGCATCACTCCATCACGACTACGGGTAAGTTCTGAAAGATGACTTTACGCAAATTACTTACCCTGAATTCTTGACTACATGTAACCAAATGTGAGATCTGAAAGTAGCATGGTTTAAAATGAATATAAGGCGCATACATAGATTATTAGATAAAAGCAGAAAAGAAGTCAGTTTATAGAAATATCTCATAATATCATATGAATTGATATCTCTACTAACAGCGCTTCATGAAGTACTATACTATTAACTGATTGATTCGCAAAACGAGTCAGAAAGTAATCAAACTCCGCTGTTTGCTTTTCAGTCAAGCCAGAACGACGCCCAGGCATCCCAGTAACCACCTCGACTGTGGTCGTGGGCGTTGGCGTGAAACCCCATGGAAGCGAGAATCATTTCTTCACGCCCGTCTCCTCGACAGTGCATCCTCCATTCTCGCCCATCACGCCCCTTTTCCCCGCAACCACCGTCGGCACACCCATCACGTCCACCTACGCCGTGGTGCCCTCCGCCGCAACGACGCCCTCCAGCATCCCCTCCTCCACACAGTTCACGACCATTCGCCCTCCGCTGACGTCAATAGCCTCTGTCTTGCCCATAACGACTTCATCTTACGCCAGCATCGGGCCCACGAGCGCCGAACCGCCGGCCGTCCTGACCAGTACGTACTCCTCCGTCTTTCCACTCACCCCGACGCGGATCATCCCGACCACTCCAAAGCCGACATTCATAACCACAACGCGACCTTTCCCCACCACTCCCGGGCCAACTGTCATTACCACATCGCGCCCAATACCCACCACAAGAAGGCCCACCATCATCACCACAGCTCGTCCTTTCCCTACCACGAAAAGACCAACCATCTACACGACAATCCGCTCGTTCCCGACGACCATTCGCCCTGCCATCGTACCCACCACATACCCCACCAGCCAGAGGCCACCCATTATAACCACCCTCCGTCCCTTCACCACCACGCGACGGCGACCCAGCACGACGCCCAAGCCTCCCTTCGTCATCCCGAGCGTCATCCCGTCCATTCCGACGCCGTTCGACCCCGCCACGACGCCGGTGTTCACGGTCACGGAAATTCCAGCGACGACGACGTCTAGCACCGTATTCCAGCTCTCGCCCACCGTCATCGGGAACGGACAGTTTGAGATCGAGGACAGCACGCTACCGCCGCGACCTCTAGAAAGGTATCAAAAAGGGATTTTATTCACAATTATTCACAGTTATTCACAAACAGATTATAATTAATTATAACAGACGAATTCATTCCAAAGAACTTTGATAAGCTCATACTTGCCACTGAAACATCTTGACCTTGAACTTTACCCTTCCAGCGATGAGATCGATATCCTGGACAACCTCGACCTGAATATTGACGTCTCAACGGAAAGGCTGTCGTACCTTGACTCCGGGAAAGACTTGGATCGGCACCCTGGCACGGACGCGAACGATGACGTGCACGTTCTCTCGCCGTTCACGAAGAGGAAAGGAAATGCCACAGAAAACAATCAGGTAAAGACAATGGCAGTGGTATGAAAAGGTAAAATGGATGATAAAACATTGATATCAAGAGGCATCTGGAATAGGTATGTGATGTAAATGTGAGAGAAATGATAATGATGTTTATAAAACAGTATGAATTAGGAAGCAATTCTTTATGATTTGGGAATAATAGAGCTTACAAGTGGTGTAATTGGAAAAGAAATGATTAAGGTATGAATAGTCTCGGTGAAAGCCAGGTTATTACCGTGACTACTAACGGAGAGCAAAATAGAGCGTCAACGTCAATTTTCTCTCTCCGTCACTCTCTGTCTCTCTCTCTATCTATCTCTAACGGAGAGCAAAATAGTCTAGACTTTTCTCATTAACGTCAATTTTTCTCTGTCTCTCTCTCTGTCTCTGTCTCTCTCTCTCTCTCTCTCTCTCTCTCTCTCTCTCTCTCTCTCTCTCTCTCTCTCTCTCTCTCTCTCTCTCTCTCTCTCTCTCTCTCTCTCTCTCTCTCTCTCTCTCTCTCTCTCTCTCTCAACTCACGCTTTCTCTCTCTCTCTCAAAACTCACGCACTCTCTCTCTCTCTCTCTCTCTGTCCTTAACTTTATGTCTTAATAAATTCCAACATCGGCACGAGGCCTTCGCCAGCCCAGGTGGCCTTCTTCCGACATTCATGAGTCACTCTCTCACCGTCTGACGTCATTCCCGCTTTGGTCACGATCAGCCATAAAGTGTGCTCCCATAGTGAAGTAATCTTTATACTGTTTCCTTTACTGTACCGAGTATTGCGAAAGTCTCGACTTACACGCCATCGGATACCATAATCTCGCTAAAGGAAGCACTGAAAGCCGGATCAGTCTTAAGGACGTATCCGGTTGGATACATTCCCTTCGATTGGGCCTCCTCGAGATGTAACATAACGATGGCAAAGTCATGTAATTCGAGAGGGTGAAAACATGTCTCTGTTGCAGGAGCACGCAGACGATGACCCCTTTGGATTGTACACAGATTACATAGACAAGATCCTAAATCCAGACTCAACCGCTACTGATGAGTCCTTAACTGCCCAGGTTGCTTTCCCACCTCGTAAATCTTGCTAATTATACTCTATGTACATATGATCATATGCATGTTTGTATATATACACATGGGTACATTCGTTTGTATATATCGGGTCCTGTCCTCTGTCACAGGATAACTACGACGATGATCCCTTCGGCCTATACACAGACTACATGGATAAGCTCCTCAGTCAAAGTCCCGAATCCTCCTCCCACGCCACCAACACTCGACGCTTAGTCACAGGAACCTCTGCTATTTACACCACCACAACAGCAGCGCCCATACATGGCGAGACTCCTTACACACAGGTTGTTTTATAAGTGAAGAAACTGTCTCGTACTTCTATTTTTTGATGTTTTGGTACTCTGCGCTTATTTTTTTTTTAAAGGAATGGCCCCCGAATGCGTTAGCGTCTCTTTGTCACCCTACCTAACAAACTTGATTAGGCTTGCCATGCGTTAGCGTCTCTTTGTCACCCTAACTAACAAACTTGATTAAGCTTGCCTGGTACAGTGATTACGTCATTACAGAGCAAACTCAAAATATCGTATATACTATATATATTGCATTTATGTCGATTGAAGTAGTCATGAATACCCTTGTAACCCGTGCTGGTTTGTTTGAATTAGTATTTCATTACGCTTAGCGATACGGTATTACTTGAGGGCTGCTTTATAGTCTGGCTTGAGTTTGCTCTGTGTTCATATCACTAATACCAGTGCAGCCGACATTACCAATAGGCACCATATATCTTAGAGTCGGATCCAAGTCTTATATACACCGTACAGAAATATTATTCCAAAATAGATTTCTGCAGTTTGCTGGTTGCACGTAATCCCAGGTTGACGGTCTGCATGTCCATGGTTTAGGTTATCTGCATGCTAGGATTTACAGGAAATTGCAATTATTAACACATGTCTGTCAATGTTATGCGTTGGTCTTCTTGAAGAGTTGTGTCTTAAAAGCGGATTGTCAGACAGAAGTGACAGTTCTGAACCACGAATGTGAGGTGTTCAAGATTAAACTTGTCAATTTAGTTTCCTTAGTGATGGCACGGACATTATTTCCCTGCTCCTATTACACTGCACATTGTCCTTTATTACGCTAATGATGTCATCACTGTTTTCAGATTTCCACCAGTATTAGTTTAATACAGAATTTTACATGTTTATATTTATATTTATATATATATATATATTTACCGTCTAGCTCAAACGTGAGAAAACTTAATTACAGGTCTGATTGTTACAAAACTGACGCCACTACATCCTGATGTAATGCAGGAATATCGTCCAATATATCACAGGGGAGGGAATTTTGTACCCTTCTCTCTCTCTCTCTCTCTCTCTCTCTCTCTCTCTCTCTCTC
>NW_020872178.1:62540-77540 GCF_003789085.1 Penaeus vannamei
TGCACAATTTTGGTATTATTTTTTAAGTAACTTGGCTAGGAATGCGTTGTTTAAGACATCTGACTTGATGCTGATGTTTTAGCCATTTTAATAGAAAGAGAAAAAGGAAAGAAGTATGAATCCACTTGAAAGTTGAAAGTCCTCTTAGCATATAGCAAATTGCCAGTGCTTTGCAAATGCTATACAACATTTTGCTCCTAGTTTCAAAGCCTTGGGTTATAGTTATGAAGCATTCTGTGACCTGGCCGTGACTGGCAGTGTTATCAACAAGCAGACCAGCATAGACTATTTTTGATCTGACTAGTTTTAAAAAAGGTTTGATAAGTACATATACCCTTAGTTAACTTGCATTAATTCAAGTTTTGGGAATACAATAGCCCAAGAAAGTTGATATCAGTACCAGATTGCAAGTAAATGATTAGTGGCTGACCTTTAGTTTAGATTGTATTTAGTATGTACAGGAATCCCTGTTATTTATCTTTTCTCTCTTTTGTCACTGACTTTTTGTAAATGTTTGTGGAGGGTTCTGAATTTTAGTACACATATGTCCAGAAACATACTAAAGGCAAATAAGAATAATAAAAAAGTTGCATTGTAAAACAAGACAAGACCATGAATTCCAAAATATGTATACATATTTTAAAAATTTAGTTTTTCACAGTAAGTGAATAGTACATGTCTACTCTCCAGCCACCAAAACGGCCTGATTTTGGCACACCAATCCCCTCTCATGCACTGCTGAATGTTAATATTGATTTGAATAAGAATGAATATCTTCACAATAAAAGAGATGTGTATAACCAATTTTTAATATATCTTCTTCAGAAATACTTCAGAAATACATCTATTTCTGACAAAGATATGTTCAAAACTGGCCAAATATATATTTTGTATTGTGAAGTTATTCACTCACATTCATACCTTTTCTACATTTATCAGCAAGAATTCCTGCTAATAGTTATTTACCTCCTGAAGGTTAAACATCAACAGGTATTGACACTAGATAAGATGGAAATGATTGAGAGAAATGAAAGTGGCGAATGCTCAGCTGACATTGGGCCCTTAAGGATTTTCTGATAAAGGATTTTATGATATTTTAAATAAATTTGGAAAAATATTGGAATTTTCAAGAAAATTCTCAGCTGTTCTGACAACTTTCAACAAAGTCATAGCTTAGGTTCATGGAAAGTATTCAAAAATAAAAATGCTGTGAGTAATTCACAGTATCACTTATCATAGATTAGTTGGTAACTGTATCTGGTATATATACACAACCAAGACTTAGATTTTAAAAGCAAAAGCTAGAAAGGAGCAAACTCCCCTTCATTCTTTTTCTAAATGGTGCCATATTGAAAAGGAAATGCATGACAATCCATGCCCAACCACCTCAACCACTCCTGGTTCCTTCACAAGAAACCTTGTTGAAAAGAAAGATGAAATGAGTAATGTAAAAAGTTATGATCCTCTCCCATCTACCTGTGCATAGTCTGAACCTCATTCCTGTTACCTCTGTGTTGCACTGGTGGCCACCCATCCAAACTTTTGTGTTGTGTGTAATAGTTACACCATGTTTCACAATATTGATTGTTTGCATTTCTATTTTGTATCAACAAGGGATTCCTGTATGAATGACAAATATAAGGGATCCCCTATGGTGATAGTGAAATGGAATCTTATAGTATTTTAGTAGATTTTAGTGTAAAATATCCTTGTAGAATGGGTGTTTAAAGTTAAAGAACCCAAATTAAATGACTTTTGGAATTGTGAGTCATTGAGCAATTGTTTTCATTTGCACATTAAGAATTTCGTGAATTATTAGTTATTTTGACTTTTTGTGCTGTTTTGTTAGTTATGCAGAGAGGCAATCATTGATAGTACAGTTTTAAGGTAAACAGACTTTTACAATTACATTTCAATTGTGAATATTTGATTTAAAAACACAATATTCTAGCTCATTAATGTTAAAGAATTAAATATTTATATGATATATGACCTTAATAATTATTGACCTGGCCAGATATACATTTTAGATTATAATGTTGTATATGCTTTAGGGTTTTATTGTATTTCAATTTTGCAAGAATTCATTGAATATGAAATAATATTATTTTTAGTTAAGACATTTATTACATTCTGTCATCCTTCTTATAAACATGTACCATTGTAGGTTTATCAGTAAGAGCAAGGTCATTGTGCTTAGTGGCTAGATCTTATTAATGCTATCAAATCTCACATCTGTGTTTATGTATGCTAACGGAGAGCAAGAGAGTGAAATGAAGAAAAAATAACGTTTACAGGATTTCTTACAGTAGGATGAAATGGTGATATTACATACAGAAAAAAAGATATGAAAAGGGGTATAAATGCATGCCCTTTTTTCTTTATTTAACAATTGGAGGGACCAAAGGGGGGCACATTTAAATTTCATAAGGTGCAATTCACCCTTTTCTGTGATAAACCTAGTATAACTGGTAGCAAGAGTATATAAGCTTACTTTGACTTGATCAAAAATGCTTGTGATTTACCTCATAAGTGATTACAGATCACTGAGCTCCTTCACCTAATGTGTTAGATGTATATGTGAATTTCATATTTTATGCATATATCTTAGTTTTTTTTCATTTTGACAACCCAGTTCTCACAACATATGTATGAGAGATGAACAGTACATGATGCAAACCACTGGGTTTTACCTAGAAAATGCTGTCATGAAAGATGTGACTGGACCAGGCATGAACCTAGCTTGTCATGTGTAACATTCAACATAATGTTTCCAATACCACAAGAAACAAGTTTAATTCAAAAGCTGAAGCCTAAAAATCTAATCTCATTTAAGATCAGCATATTATATACTAACTGATATCTGAAGGTAGTTCTGTATACTGTTTGGTTCCCAGTGCCAAACTGATACATATACACCAGTATAGAATACAGAAAATATCAAGTGTTCTCTCAGCTACAAAAACATGCCAAGTTGATTTGGTATCATACAGGATGTGAATACATGAGTATAGTATGTTCCTATCATAAAAGGGCTTAGTGACGCAAGATTGTTGTCAATATGTTTATTTTAGTGATTGTTAACAAAAATTTCCTTGAAAGTTTGAAAAGTTTTGTGATGGGAATCATACTTGTAGTAACTATTGCTTCTTCGATTACAGTGATTTAGAAAGTAAACATTTTGAAAATTTATGGTTTTTATTCAGTTGATCTATATTTTGATAGGTAAATTAAGTTACTTGCGATAGAACCATGATTACAGCTCATAATATTGCAAGTAATGTATCTTATATATCATGAATGAATATAGATAGCAAATGATTTATAAAATTGATAAACACTGATTGTTGAGTGCCCAACTGGCATGTTTTGCTTCCATTCTTGCCAAGGAAAAATTGTGGACCTAACTATGTTTGCCACCATAGCTCGCCAGTCCCGCGCTATCAGCTTATTGTACAGAGATTGGTTATCTCCTCTAAAATAACAAAATAAAAGCTTTTAGGTGCCTAATTTTGTCCGCAAACTACTGAATGAGCCGGGCACAAACGGGGGAACTGTCGATCGGTGCCAAAAAGATAATCTCGTAGTGGATGGGTTAAGAGTGGACATGTGCAGGTAGTGGGTTTAGAGAATTTTATTAGCACTGATTGCAGGGTTAGGCTACAGAGAATTTAATAAGCACTGATAGCAGGGTTAGGCCTTCAGAGAAGTGTCTTATGTGATGAATTCTAAAATTTATACACATATATGTCATGCCATGCCATGTTGTAAATAATATGCTGTAGGAATTCTTTTGTGTTTATCCATATTGCATGTGATATTAATGTTTTTTTTATTTTATTATCATTTTAGAGTGAAGTGAATACCATGTGATCTAAATCAAGCATCTGCTGGAACAATGCCACTCATCTCCAAATTCAAAGACATCTTCAAAGGTGGCTCATCTGCAAAGAAGAAAAAGCTCTTCCACAATGTGCGGCTTGATAACCCAGAAGACTTTTGGGATATTGTGGGAGAATTGGGAGATGGAGCCTATGGAAAAGTTTACAAGGTAATTGAAAGGTTTTGTAATACTGTGTTTCTGTACTTGATAATCTTTTGTTATTTTCTTTATTAATATTTATTTTATTATGTATTTACTTAAGATATATTGCTACTCTATTTTCTGCTGACTACTACTGTGATTTTTAAATAGATTTTAAACTTTTTTTTCAAATACAATTTTCAAGGCTATACACAAGGAGACAAAGCAGTATGCTGCCCTCAAGCAGGTGGTGCTGGAAGCAGAGGAAGACCTTGAAACATTCATGATTGAGATTGACATCCTCTCAGAATGCAAACATGAAAACATTGTTGAACTTCTTGAAGCTTATCATTTTGATGGGAAACTTTGGGTGAGTAACCCTATCTAGGACTTGCATAATTAAGTACTTTTTCTTATTCTTACAGATTATATTTATGATGTGAAAGAACTTAAATTCCCAAGAGATCAGTTGCAAAAAAGGCCTTTTTCTCATGAGGCACACTTTCAATAAACCTTTCATAAAGAGTTCCTTAATGATATTACTTTCAAAGTTGCAATGATATGGCATATAGGTAATAAAATCTAGTTTTTCCTTTTTCAGATTATATTGAATGAAAGTAATTTTATACTTTTCTGAATTACAGATGTATCTTGAGTATTGTGATGGAGGTGCCATGGACTCCATTATGGTGGACCTGGATAGACCACTAACAGAACCTCAGATAGCTTATGTTTGTAAATATCTCTGTAGAGCACTAGTATACATACATAGTAATAAGGTATGTATTTCAGGTCTTGGTTTTATGTCTTTGAAAATGACTAAATGTTTGATATGATGCATTGTTATAAATGAGATCATGAATATAGGAAAGTCAACCAGCTACACCTGGTTTATGCTTTATGTTGAACTAGTTGTAGGGGAACAATAGTAGATGTCTTTCTTTTTGTGGCAAATACCTATATTTTGATATAAACATGATTGCTGCAAGTTATATGCACTACTGTTGCCATAAGAGCTGGGTTTAGAAATTTGTCTCAATCTTTGTTGATTTCTTATTTTCAAAAATGTTTTTTTAAACAATTATTAGGTGATCCATCGTGATTTGAAAGCGGGTAATGTGCTACTAACCATGGATGGCGGAGTGAAATTAGGTATGTTGCTTTATTATATGGTGTTAAAAAAACTTAGTATTCAAATTAATGTAATTTTGTTAAAATCATCACTAATACATCATACATAGATGTGTATATTTATTTATATATTCATGCATATATATATATATATATATAATATATATATATATATATATATGTATGTATATATGTATATATATTTATGCACTTGCACATTTATGTACATTTATATATCACAATATATATATTATATATATATAATATATATATATATATATATATTATATATATATATATTATATATATATATATATACTCATCATACATATACATGTGTTTATATGAATAAGAAATATGTATACATGCTAACACGTTTATAAACACATAGAATATATGTCTTTATTTTACAGCTGATTTTGGAGTGTCTGCCAAAAACAAAAACACATATGACAAAAGAGGGACATTTATTGGAACTCCTTACTGGCTAGCACCAGAAGTCATTCTTTGTGAAACTTTTATTGATGCCAAATATGATTACAAGGTATGTACAAGTAATGATTATTAAATATTGTATAATTGCTATTTTTCTATATAATTCATTTAGATGCAAAACAGGAAGAAAAGAAGTATAAAACTTATAAATGTGAAATGCATTTTAGTAATAAAACACTTTTGTCCATTTAGATATTTGAAACTTGATATGAATTTCATTTACACATCAACAAATTATTTAAATATAAAAGAGGCTGGATGTGCTTATGTATGTGTTCATGATTGTAGATATGTTTTGATTTGCCTCGAAATATGGTATGTCGATGTCAAACTATATTTTTACTGATAAAAAAGTTTATTATTAGGGAGACTTCTCAGTAGATATGATGTAATGACCTGTTTCATTTCTTTCAGGCTGATGTATGGTCACTTGGTATATCGTTAATAGAGTTTGCACAGATGGATCCGCCAAATCATGAAGTCTCACCCGTCCGTGTTATGCTCAAGATCCAGAAGTCTGAACCACCCAAACTAGACTATCCTTCCAGGTTGGTAGAAGGATCATGATATGTTGTATTTTTCTCCTTTATTGTGAACTTTTGATATGATTTGTGTATGTGTTTTAGGGATATTAAGGATCTCAAGATTGCAGTGTCTTGGTATCTGTAAACCAGATGAAGCTTGTTTAGTTGATGCTTTTCATATTTATCTCTAATTTTTTGATAGGATGTTTCTTGAGTAGAAAGCATAAAGATACTGTGCATGAGTGAGTTCTGTGTTAAGATTTGATTATTGATTTTGATGTAATTTTTAGCTGTTTGAATACTTAATCTGATGTACTTTCCTGTGTGGGAAAGTAAGATCTAAACATTAGTGGCTTTGGAAGTATAGGAATGCTAAAGGTGCCTTGCGTTTTTATTCAGATATTCCAAGGAGTTCAATGACTTCATTGCCAAGTGCCTTACAAAGGATCCAGCTCTTAGACCAAGTGCTACTGAACTTTTGAAGGTAAGTAGATTTAGTTCTCATTGGAAATAGAGGACATTTCCCTTTTATGCTTGTTATATAAAGGAAATGGGAAATGTAGCATGGAGATTTTCAACTATCATTAGATATATTTATTTTGTAGGAGTGAATTTGAAGCCTGCACCATAATTTTAAACTTTGTATTTGTCTCTGATATTCCAATTTCATGTTCACTTGATTGAGTGAAAAAGATTACCTGTCAAAGGCTCATATTATTATCACAGTTGGAACAATGATAGCAGTTTGTTTATAACTGAATTGGATAGCAACAGTAATGTAAATTAAGGTAAAGTTTAATTAGGAAAAACAATAAGTATTAAGCATCCTATGTCACTTGTATGTTTTATTGAAGAATTGGGGGTACATGTTATTCCCCTCATATCTTTAACTAAATCATTATAGAAATAACTAATGTATGCATTGATGTCAAATTTTATATAAACTAAATCTTAATATCATCATCTCTACTTCCAGCACCCATTCATTGACAGAGAAGTGGATGTGAAGTATATTCGTGACCTGTTGTTAGAGTACAAAGCAGAGGTTGTTGAGGAAGATGTTGAGGAGGATGCAGACGTGAGTATTTGGATAATAGGTTTATGGATCTGCAAACACACCTGAGACCATAAGCCATTGGCTTCTCTGGTAGTGTTCATTTATTTTTGGGCATTGGTGCAAAATATCAGATACAGGTTTAAAGAAATGAATTGAGTGATAGAGTATTTACAAATTGTGCATATATGTATATATTTTCAATTTCCTCTTAATTACTGAAATTCATAGGTCTTGGACTATGGATACTAAGGTTAAGAATTGAGTTCAGAGTTTAAAGAATGGGACTTTGGATGTTAGCATTAAGAAGTGAATTCAGATTAAAAGATAATTCATCTGTGGACCTCATTATTCAGTCAGTTTGTTAGTTGAGATTTATTTAAAAGAATGCATTAACATTTGTTGGTATTTTAAATGTTAACTATTCTTAGCACTACATACAAAGCATTTCAAGTCACTGGCCATCTCTTCACTTCCTATGGGGAGGGGCAGGGTATTAGTGTCTGCACTTCTGATGGTTGAGGCACAGTCCCTCCACTTTGTCTCCACTTACATGGGAAATGGCATGCAAAAATGGATTAAATATTTTGCAGTGTTGATTGTTAGATTGGTTGGTATTCAGAGTAACACTTTTTTAATGGCTAATATATGAATGTCTCTTTCTTTTTTACAATGGGGCTTGGTGTATACACTGTTTGTTCATATAACTCAGAGTAATGCTATGTGATATATCAGTCATATATATTTTACTGGGCCAACATTTTGAAGCAGCACTAGTTCTGCAGTAACAAGACTTGTTTGGTATATGCTAGTAATTAATAACAGTGCTGATTTGAAATTTTGGTTGTGCATATTGCCTGCTCATTAGTTCTTCACTGATTTTCTCATTGTAATATGGTAAAGGAAAAAATATTGAATGATTTTTCTTCTCAGACTTGTTGTTGCTATGGATAAGAAAAATGTATTTCCTACAGATGCTTAATACTTGCCCAAGTAACTTGTTGATTTATTTGCCCCTCATTGGATGAAAAGTCTGTGTTTCCACAACATTTTCTCAGAGTGGTTCAATTCCCTGCCATAGTTTTTCATGTCCAGTAATTGCTTTGTAATTGTTAGAGCTAGTCTTATACTAGAACTTTAGAAGAGAGTAACACTTCTGAGAAAATGTTTTTGGAATGATCTCAGCTGTTTTTCTTCCTTGAGTTGATGATAAAAGCTTCTGCACTAAGATCCCCTGTCCCTAGCACACCCTCTTTGCTTATTTCCATGCCTTCAGAAGGGGAAGAGGAAAAAGAGGGATCAATATAAGAGAGTTGGTAAGAATTGCTGTACTTTGCTTGGTGTTATACCAGTGCTAGATCTTAGTGTTTTTACCCCTATTTCTTCTTGTCATGTTGCAGTACTTTTTTTTTTTTTTTGCTCATATCTGTTTGTGTTTATCTGTATTTATATCTATATCATTGTGAACATAGATACTGTGTATGTTAGTATGTATAAATGTGTGTGTGTGTGTGTGTGTGTGTGCGCGTGTGTGGCGTGTGTGCGTGTGTGTGTGTGTGTGTGGGCGTATGCATACATGCATGATGTATCTGAATGATTTATAAGAAAGTAGCTAACCACAAGCACACCCTCACCCTTATGAAGTCCATCATATACACATTCACATGCATGCACAAATGCATACTAGCGTGTACACAAACACTCATGCATGCTAATGCATATACATGCTCACTCATGTGCACACACGCTGACTTGCCCACACTTGCTCACTTGCACACACCCGCCCACTTGCATGCATTCACCCACTTGTATACACATCCCCACTTGTACACGATTATACACATTCACATACACACGCACACACACACACTCACTCAAGTTCTCACATGCATGCTCAAGCGTGCGCATGCACTCCAAGTCTACACACACAGGCTCAAGTCCACATGTGCATGCCTAAGTGCACGCATGCACACATGCCCACTCATGCCTACACACACCCACTCTTGCCCACACCCACCCATTTGCATTCTGTTACCCCCTTGCACACATGCATCCACTTGCATGCACATGCCCACTTGCAGACGCATATCCACTTCTATATAAACGCTCACTTGTGCACACACGCAAGCACACATACATGCACATGCATGCATACATACAATTTCGCTCATGGTGGTGCTCATGCTTATGCACAAGCTCACGCACAGGCACACGCACATGTATAAGTATACATATGTTGTTGATATTTTTTTTATGTTTGTATGATTTATATATGTTTGTGTATGTGGATGTTAAAGATTGTAAGATTGGATGTATGATTAGGTGCATATACACAGGTACAAAGTTTGACATTTTACATGATAACATGGTTAATTTTCCAACAAATCATCTCATTAATTTCTTTCCCCCATGGAAGTGCTGATCCTTGGTCCTTTGACTTGTTAGGAGATTATCAATACTCTCCTTTCAGCAAAGTTTGAGTGTAAATTGTTAGGAAGTGTTGAACAACTTTTTATTCTTCTGTGTTTGTTATTCAGGAAAAAGGGGATTAAAATCGGGAATTGTGAGAAATGATCCAGTATGTATTTGGCAAGCAGTAAAACTAACAGTTCATATTCTTTGTGTGCTTGCTCATATGCACATGCTACCTACTACATACAAATATAGTCATCATACCTATTTATGCACTGAGGGTTTTTCACATACAATTTAGAATGCTAATTTTCACAGCATTTTCAAACAGGGCTTCAAATCTTGGACACTAGACTTGAGGTACTCTTAGTTTAGGATGTTGGGCTTTTCTATTTTTATTTGATATCATTATTTTTCCACTTTCTCTTCACTCAAAATAATCTATTTCTCTGTTAGTTTCCTGATCTTTGTTAAGTGAATATGTAGGGGTTAGAAAAATATTATTTTCATTTGCCTAAAGTGTTCCTATATGATCAGAGAATCATTCCTGATGACTATTTTGTCAATTCTGAAAAGATTGAATGTCTACACACAATATAAAGGGACAAGGTTGTTTGCACGAGAGGGGGCGTAGCAGTTGTGGACCTTCAGTGCTTGTTGATTAAAGCTGATTTTTCTCTAAATTCATGCACAGAATGCTTGCAATAGCCGCAGAAATGAGTGACCCATATCTCAGTTATTTATAGACCCAGAGAGTATCGACATGAATGATTGTCAAAAAAAGTCGACAAATTCACATAATTGGTATTAGGTTTTGGAATACTTTGTTTATTACAGTATTACTTTACCTCTGTTTATTAATAAATGTGTGATGTGAAAATCTTTCATGTTGGGTGTAAAATAGGAGGAATACAAGCATGGCCAATTTTTAAAATGTTTTATCTGAAAAGTTGGTGTTTTATTCACAAAATTCTGAATTCAGATGGATATACTTAAGACTAATAGAATATATTTGTTTTTGATATTAGCTAATGGCAAAAGCTCATATATTATTGAAAACAAGAAGCATTTATGGAATAATAGGGGAAAAGTTAGTGAAAACTTGATTACTTGATGCTTGATAACTTGCATATGGTATTTAGTGACTTGGCAACATAACATAATCTATGGAGAATGAAAAAAAGTTTTCAGTTATCTTTAAGGATATCAAACGATCATTTACACCCATAAACTAAATTAATGTTTTTAGTATTAAGGAAGCTATGTGATTTCAAGTATCGACTTGTATGATTTATTTAATTCTTTATTTCATGCACAAATGCTGTAAATACCCATTTATTTGGAATATATTTATTCCTAATTCCTGAAATTTTTAAAACTAATTTTTTGTTCAAATTCTTTTGGCAAATGTTGCGTCCCCCTTTAACTTGTTGCTCCGAGAGGCCCAAACCATTGATTTAACCATAGTATTGGCTTACTACACTTGAGTAGCAGTACATGTGGTTTCACAGCCCTAGTTTGGTAATTTCACCTATTGTTTATCATAAATCTCCATTTGCTTGGAGTTTATATACCAAAGTAGGATAAAATAATGTTTGCAGACATCTTTCGAAGGCATCTTTTCTGTCCTGTTTAGTGCATCGTGAAGAACACAGTCAAAGCCACACAGAGTGTCAGTACATATTGGTACTAGGCTGCAACAGATTAATTTCAGTTGCCTAAGGGTTTAGCTTTTTCTAAAAATTATTATTATAGAAATATTTACCCAAGTTTCTTCAGATAATATTTTTATTTATAGTATATATTCTGATTTTTTCTTGTAGATAAGAGGATGATATATTATTATTATTATTTTTTTTTACATTTGCACACTGTATTAAACATCCAAAATCTACCATCATTCCTCAGTGACAGCTCTACTGTAAACTTTGTAATTTCCAGCTTTCATGTTCTATAAGTTATTGTTTTCTTTAATAGTTTCCTTTTCAAAGGCACAGGCTATTATTACTGACACAGGAAGTACACTAGCTTCAGGAACACTAACCATATTGTTTCAAATAGGCTGAGAATAATGGGGATAGGTTTATTTTATGATAGTGAAATCCATGTCATGAACCCCAGCCATGGATGACCAATGACAGTTTGATTATATTTTTGTGGCTAGATATATGATTGAGGGAGAGAATACTATTTTAAAATATGACAAGAAAGGTAATTGTTAGGAATTTTCATTTCTGTATTTTCCTTCTTCTGTGGGGCAGTTATTGGCAGATCAGAAGTAGACAGGTTACACTTACATAGTAAAATGCTTAGCTGACTGGAGGATATTTGTGAATAGTAATGGCCACTTACCAAGAACAGGTGCCAAATAACAAGCAAAAAAAAAAAAAGAAAAGAAAAGAAAAAAGTAAAAAATGGATATGGATATAATATAGATAAATATCAGTATAAACCCATAGTTACAAACAAATGATCTTATTGATCCTTTAAAATTTTTGTTATTCAAAAATTGCATGACCATGGAGGCAAAGAAAACATAAGATTATGTTTCATCAAAGTTGTGCCTCTTAGCCACTGCTTCTTTAAATTTTTTCCCCTTTCTTTTATTTTACTGAAGAGGGAAGGAGACTAATCAAAAAATAAATTATTCTACTGGACATGAGCATGAAGTTTGCCTTCATGTTGGTGTCTTCTATCTCTTTTTCTCACAATTGGGTATGTGATTGGATTAGAGAACTGAGATATGTTTTTGAAACTTGAAATGCAAAATATTATGAGAAAATTAATTAGAATGAATTGGATTGGCACAGTTCGTTATGACAATTGTTGAGAAAGGTAAAAATGAGAATGATTAATTTCTTGGGGAAATATTTATTCTCGTTCAGTACACAATCTCTTGTACTTTTCTGAGCCATTCAACTTGGAGTTGAAGAAATGTGAGAGATTGTGAACTGTTATTGTGTCTTTAGCTAAGTGCATGTCTAGATATGCTCTTGTATTGTTTTCCTTAAGCCAATTGTGCAAGGCATTTCAGTGGGAACAAATATGATTATCAGTTTATGAGAAAACCTTCAGGTTCTTCAGCAAATATATAATTAAGATATTAATTTTGGTAAAGTATGACTTTGCTGATGTATGATGGGTAAATTATACATATTTTATCGATGATACTGATTTTTTTTCTTAATAGTGGTCTCATTTATAATGATGCTTCTGTGTATGTATATGGGCAATAACATTCAAATATTTCTTGAGGCAATTAACCTCCTTATAGCAAGTTCCCCCAAAAAAGGACATTAGGGGTTGTAAAGAATCCAGTGGGTGTTGCTGGCCCACTATCTCTAAGGGAGGAGATACAACTTACAAAGATATGAAGAATTTCCTTGAACCAATCAGCCTTCTTAGCTGGTACTTCAGCTCAAGGCCACCCAGGGACACCTAGGATCAGTCTGGCATCTACCTGACATATTAGAAAGCAGGAAACTCCAGTTTGCTGCAGTGATGCACAAATGGTTGTCATCGGACTCAAGAGGTTAACAGGAGTTTCATTATCTCTATTCTTATTGTAAGAGAAAATTATTTTTTTTGATGTCTGTGCTCTTAAATTTCAAATACAATATTTTTTCCCAGTTGATGTTCATTTGAAAAAGGGTTAAAGCCAATAGGTCCATTATTGATTTCTGTCTATCACCTACTGGGCATTAAATGATTAGTACAATATTCAGTATATTTACTGTATTTGATGATGACCTATTTGTGGAGAAATTAAGTTTAACAGTTAGCTAGATGGCTGGTTCTATTTACATGCCATTCTTTTGACCCCACTGAGTGCCCCCCCACGGACCTGGCCATACTGCCAGAGGTAGGTCACATCCCAGCTTCATAGCTAGAAGCTTCCTTACTCAATTGGAGTCAGTCAGTAAAGCTTCTTGACTGATACTAACCAAACGGAGAAAAATATGTCGTTCGTGAAATACACAATTTTTGCAAAAACTGCCTTCATGGTTTTTATCTAATACGTATGCCTCTGGTCTAATTCACATACAAAGAAGTATGTGAAAAGAAATATAAGTCTTCAGTTAATGTGGCTTATCCGACTTGTGTAAAGAAGCTCAGCATAGCAGTATGAAATGATTGGTTTTCCTCCTGATTGGCATTATATATATCATCTGTTAAAGATATCAAAGAAATGCTTTAAAAAATGCTAAAAAGTATATGTAGATCTGCTCATGCTGTGTTGTTAGTTAGTGTTTGCTGTCTTTTATGGCTTATTTTGATCCCATGGCCACCTTTCCTGAGGGTCTGATACTCAGATGAGCTTCTTGTGGCATGCTTCGGCAACTGGAAACATCGCATGTTCTGGATCTTTTCTTTTGCACTTCGTATTTATTAATTGATAGTTTTATTTCAGAAATATTTTTGCTCATTGGTGCTTCATGAAAGATTCCTTTATGAAAAATGATGAAAGTTCCTGATACCAGAAGCATGTAAAATTTTAGAAATCTACAGTGTATAATGTATAATGCCCATGAATTACAAGGCTTTTAATATTTTATTCTCTTTTGGTTTCATAAATGAGTGATACTTTGTATACTTTTTTGTAATGGATTGATTAAGGTATTTCTAATTGTCTAAAGATATATGAAGATGGTAAGCCAGTTTTGTAGATTCTTGGTAGGCTTTAGTTTCTCTTAGCAATCTTTTTTTATTTATTATTTATTTTTTTGATAGCAATAAAAAACAGGAAAGTTATGCATAGAGAATCCCTAATGAGGAGAGAGTAGAACTTGTATGAATTAAAACTATCTTGTATTTACTTTATGTCCATTTTAAGAGAACATTTATGTATTTAACAATTGTTTCTTGCTACATTGTAATACAAATTACTTAGCAATTCACATTTTATTTATGTATGTTACACGTCCTTCATGATTCCTGGGTTTTCCAGGATCAGCGCACTTCCCGGCATAGTCAAGATGATTCTAGTCAGGACTACACCTTCCCCATTATCTCTGCCAACACCAGTAAGTTATAAGTTCAGTTTTTACTTTTTTTGTCATAGATTTGGGTTTTAGTTATATTTATGAATATTATGTTTCCATGTGGAATGAGCTGAATTACTAATGTTTGATATATTGTGTAACAGTACAGTACCTTCATAAGTAATGCACATTATAATTTGAGTTTAAATTTCATTATTGATTTAGGAAAGTACGTCTTTTCTTTTTTAAACAACTAACTTTCCGAAGATCAAAAAAAGTGCATACTAGGGATATAACTTCTTGATTTTGAGTCATTCTTTTCTTTGTTTTTGTAGCTAAAGATCAGGAGACCAACAACAAGGAGAGGATTGAAGAAGA
>NW_020872178.1:82540-95040 GCF_003789085.1 Penaeus vannamei
AACCCATGGAAGCAGTTTGGAAGTAGGTGTCCTAGTAAAAGTAAATCCATATCTCACACATAATTGCATAGCTGTACTTGTATTTTTCTTTATCTTAGGGGATTATAATGATGTAACAAAGATCCGGTGATGTGTAAAGTTATCTTAATTAATGATCATTTATTATAAAGTCGTGCAGTATAAGTAATGTAATTGATAGTTATTAATGTCATTTAAGTGATAAATTGTTAGTGTGGTTATTGTGTAATATACAAGTGTAGCTGTGATTTTTAATAATTATTGGCTGTAGAATATTTGCTGTTGACTCTTAAATATGATTTCTACAATGCCATTGTTTCATGTTGTAAATATGATGGTTTTTATATTGAATAATTATTTTCAAATAGATATATATAAATGTGGTAGGTACATGACAGTTAGATATTTACTTGGCTTTTCTCCGAACAGATAAAGATGAAGGTGTGGTGGAAGTTCAAGTTATCACTAATGATGGCCATAAGCTTGATGAAAGTGAAGTTGTGATCTCTAATTCTTCCATACTTACAAATGATGCAGACTCCCAGCCAGAAGCTGCTTCAAAGTAAGATATATACATAGCTATACAGATTATGAATATGTGCATGGATTCATCTGTTTTTGCATATTTTTACATTATGCAATGGTCTATCTGTATGTACTGAGATTATGCATGCATGTTAGCAATTGTGTTGTTTAATACTTTAATTATTATAATTGCAATAAAGAACTGAGTTAGCCTTTTTTTGATTTTTCTAAATCTTGTACAAAAAAAAAACTTCACTGTTTATTATCCAAATGATATGAAACTTGGTAATTTAAATTGTAGTATATTGATATTTGACATATTAAAAAAATCCGAAAATCCGATCATAATTAACGAACTTCGTTCTAGAGTGCGATGGCCCCCTTAAAGATTTTAGTAACCAGCATGTTAAAAAAAGAGATTATTTTTTCCTGATAACTAAAAGGGATGATTTACACTTTGTAGATCACGTTATGAGATCACCTTGGAAGAAGTCGATGATGTGGGAGTTGCAACACGTGCCAAGAATGTAAATGACACCACACACATCTCTGTAGTAGCTGTAGATGACTTAGCAGAAGCGGCAGAGTTGCCAAAACAGACGCCAACCAAGGCACAGGAGGCACCTACCTGGCCCGTGTCAGAGCAACAGACAAATACCACCAGCAAGTTGCCAAGTCAGAATGAAAATGACAACCATGGACATCTTGAGACTTCTTCTAACATCTCCAATATGTCTAATCTCAGTGCAGGAACTCCATCAACTGGTCGATCTGTCAGTTCAGCTGAAGAAGAAAACAGACCCACTATGTCACTCCTGATTGAAGGAACCACTGTAGGGGCAACAGATGTGGATGATGATGTGTTTGATCATTCAGAACATAATGAATCAAAAGTAAGTAGATAGGTAATTTGCATCAGTGTCTTTTGCAAAATTAGAGCCTGTGTCTTCAATATTCTCAACATTGAAGAAATACTTGAGATTTCAATATCTTTTTTTCTTCTTTCCAGACTCCAAAGGATAACCAAACTAGACCAGTGTTGATTAGAGAATCAACAGTAGAAAGTGAGGTTTCCATAGAATCAGGCTTCTCCACAGGTTCTACCCTTTCCACTCCAACGCACCAAAACATTCCTGCACGTAACAATACCACAGTGGCAGGATCTCCAGGTTTGAAGATTTTACCCAATGGTATAGGAAAGGACAACCATAAATTGTCAGAGAAGTGAGTTGATCTTTTACTGAACCTTTACTTCCTTGCATTTGAAACTGTGTAATGATGTGGTTTATTCTTAAATTTCATCATGAACTCATGTATTCAACTTAAGAAATAAACAGTGAAAATTGCTTTCACAGGTCGGATTGGGATAATGTAAGCACAGCTAGCTCTGAGAAAGAGAACAAACCACGTGAGAGAGAAGAGGAGCCAGCAGAGGAAGTGGTACTCCGGAGGCCACCAGCTGGAGATAAACAGGATGTTGCTCTTAAGCCTGTTGACAAGAATAGGGAAAACAGAGCTGCTCGAACCAAAGAGGAGAATGATTTAGTGGCACTTCGCAAGAAGACAAGGAAACGTACTAGGAAATTTGTGATTGATGGTGTAGTTGTCACAACCACCACCAGCAAGGTAAAGTGATTATGATGTAAATTTTATGTATGTAAAAGTAATTTTAATTTCAGAAGATAGCTTTGACAAATTACCCTTTATAAAAAATGATTATTTGGCAGCTTATTTATATTTGTTTGTTGTAGTTTTATTGTTATTCTATCTTGGTGTGAATATATCAATTACATTATGAATTTTCTGAATGCTCACATAACAAATGTTACCCACAATGCATTGGATGTCACACATATGTGACGCCCAGAAAGATTTTGTCGCCAAAAGGTTGGCAGTGCTCGACACGGGGGCAGGTTCCTGGACTGGCCTGCGTGCTGATTTTGATACTGCTTGGAAACAAGGATTATCACCCTCCAAATGGACCATTGCAAGTGGGTTAAGTAATGAATTGCACTTACCAAATGATTAATCATTATTATATTTTTTATAAAGGTGATATATGGCGATGATGAAGATGGCACACTTTCATCGGGACACTTGGCAAGAAAACAGGAGCTGCGTGAACTGAAGATTCTGCAAAAGCAGGAGCAAAAACAGTTCCAGGAATTGGCGGTGAAGGCAAACTTTGCAAAGATTGAACAAGAGAAGAAGTTTGAAGCAGAGAAACAACAACTGCTTCGGGGATATGACACAGAAGTTGAAGCTTTGAATAGACAGCAAAAACAACAGGTCAGATACCATTTAAGATACTGGATGATGTAAAAGGTTTTATGGATGCCTTGTGTCTTTCTGGTACTTTTTATGTGCTCTTAGTCCTTTGAATTATTTTATTAGTTTTCTCTCCATGTTTGTTTAGGTATATTTGTTTCTTATAGGATTTATGTTACTCATATTCTATAAGTTACACAATTATTCTATTTTCCATCTTTTAATGATGACTTGTTACAATTAATTATGATGACTCACATTTTTATATTAATGTATGTTACATAGATCTTTTCCCCCCACATGGACTCTTGGATCCTACACATGTTTATTTCTTCTAATGTTCTGTGGAAAGCAAATTATATCTTTGTTTATTTTAGAAAGGAATTGGTAAACCAAGTTATAATTCTCAACAAGTAGGGCAGGTTATAGTTCTGGATGGGTATGATGTAATACTTCTAACTTCAGTATAGATAATTCATATGATTATACTTGAATATGCATTTTGCCTCTTTTTTCATTTGCTTTTGTAGTACTTTACTTGGTTATGCTATTTTTCAATGCTGTTTTAATATTTAGCCATATTAATATTTTTAAGAGTTTGATTTCTTTAAAATTCCAGACAACATTTAGTCATTGATAATCAGTCTAAAGCAGTGGTTTTCAATCATTATGCCTCAGTAGATTAATAGGCATGAGAAGAAGCTTGGGTAGGGTTGAAAAGAGGTGGGCATGTCTAGTATTATGTGAAATATTTTCATCATGAAGCCAATTATTCCTTCTGACATTTCAGATTTTTTTATAAACAATTTTTATAAACCTTATGTACCTTGGCAATTTTGGTACCAGCTCAGTGTGTTGTACATTTAGAAAGATTGAAATCATGTCTAGGGTGATCTTAAACTATAGTCCAGACCTGCTGTATCTAGATAATGATGCCAGAATTAGTAAGTCTGAAATTACCTAAAACCCAGGAGGTAGTATCTTTTGGGTTTTCGGCTCCTATAGAAAGAGCCATATGGATCACTGATGCTTTCATATCACAGGATGTGTAGTGGCATGTCAGGTAATGTTTTATGTAGGTCTTCTCCTGTCATGTGAATTATGACTAATTCAGACCTCAGGCCAATTACATACCATGGAATAGTAAACTAGTTCATGGGAGTCTGATGCTAATAGTAACTCCAAACTAATTTCCAATACAATCTTTGATGTACTTGGTGCAGAATTCCAAACTGCTTTTAACCCATCAGCGACGGGTAAAAATTTTGTCAAGTTTACGTATGCGCCGGCTTGTTGGCGTGCACTGGCAGTTTCCCCTGTTTGCGCCCGGCTCGATCGGTAGTTTGCGAGCGACATATAGCACCTAAAAGCTTTTATTTTTCTAAAATTTATGAAAATATTAAAATTTTGAAGGTTTACCTTCACTTTAGGTGCCATTGCCTAAAATCTTTACCATATAAATGAAGCCACTACTAGTGGAGGAAAACAACTTCCGTCCAAGGAGCCAGTAGCGCGGGAATGGGCATGGCATGATGCCCCCGGCGTTTGGTCCACAACAGCCATGGCATGTACGTACGTGACACCCGGCGCCAGTGGGTTAACCCATTGCTTCACTGCCCACAAGTGACCCAAAATATGGGCATTAGGCTTACTTGAGCAGCCACTCTGACAGGCATGTGGCTTGTAGGTTTGTAAGCTGGGCATTCATGAACACTCATATACAACGACAAAGCCCCATTTTTTTCCTTTGCAAAGTTATCTCTTTATGCATTTTATAATGTCTATATTTGTCTTTTGATATGCTGTAATAGACTGTTTTTTTTTTTTTTTTTTTTTGCATATACTTCATATCTTCTCAGTAGGTAGGCCTTAGGTCAGTGCACATCTTCGCAGTAGGTAGGCCTTAGGTCAGTGCAAAAATAATAACAATAAGTAATATTTATTTTTTTTGTCATTTTTTATTTTTTTCTTAATATTTAGTTTAGTGTAATACAAACTGCTGCCAGTCCTGAGCATAAGAACAGCGTCCTCACTGACTAGTGCATTCCTTGCTCATTTATCAATGGAAATATTGCTTTCTTTTCTGTCATCCTGGCCTTTGCTCATGATGGCAAGTTCATGTTACCCAGTCCACTGGCATTTTGTCTGATGATGGCATGTTCATGTCACCAGGCCCTTCCCCAGCTTTTTCCATGATGGGACCGAAGCATCATCTGGATTGTAGGGGTTAAAAGTTGTTTAGTAGCTAGTACGGTGAGGTTATTGGTGCTCATCAGCAGTATATCCATTTGGGTCTAGCTCATTTGTCATTTTATTCCTAACTTTGAGCACTGAACCACTGGTGTTTATAAGTAAAAGTTTGAAAACTATAGTTGCCTGTATCTAATGATGATACCAGACAGATGCTGCTGCTGCTATTCAAGAAAGATTATCTCCCTCCACTAAGCCAATAATGTGGGCTATGTTATTATGCATTGTTATCCATGACTTGTTTCACCCCTACAATAACATGATATCTACCTATTCGCATTAATGATGTTAGATTTACATTACTTTCCCTTTTATACGGTAGTCTTCCTTAGTAATATCAAGTGTTGCTCAGAGAGTTGTAACCATTATGGCTTACTTAAAAGGATGCATTTATAATTTTTTTTTTTTTTTATTATATGGAAAATATTCAGAATTATGTATGGATTGTACACTCATTGGCAACTGAGTGAGCTAGAATGTTTTCACAGTGTAGCTGGAGGGTTCTTAGGTAAGTGGTTTATCATTATAATGCTATGAAGGAAGTGCATATTACTCTGTTGATATGGTGAGAGAGATTTAAGTTTTCATGTGTAGATATAATGGAAATAGGGTTCACAGAATATATTTTGATAAAATTTGACCATTTTTGAAAAATTCATTTAGGGTTTTATTATTGGTAACTGTTCTTTAACTTTAGGTGGAATGATGATTTAGTTTACTTTATATGTAGATTTAAATTGAATGCTAAAAAACAACAACTCCAGTTTCAGATTACATGTGAAGTAATTGCCCTTCCATTTATGTGTGTGTTGCACCTATTATCGGATGGTTGATTTATGAACAATATTCTTTCCAGGTAGCTTCAGTTGTATTTTATTTGATTTACAGTTTTTATTGTAAGTGAAGGTCTATATAATGACTATATAAGTCAAACATAGGCCAGGGGCAGTATTTATTAAGATTCTCAAAAGTAACTGGACATTCTAAAATCATTCTTATTTTGTAGGAATTTTCATAGGAATATGTTATCTGTCCCAGAATCAGTCTCAGTAAATTAAAAAGTTGCTGGCAAGGTGTTGTAAAGGTTGTTAAAGTGGTCCATTGTGACTAAGATTGCGAACAGGACACTTATGTTTCCCAGTTCAAACGTTTTCTTGCTGAAAAGAATGCTATATAGAAATATAATGATGTTAAACTCTTGATGGTGAATACTTAGTACAACCAGAAATTGAGATTCATTTTAGAATCAGTGAGTAATTGCATTTTTAGATGTTGATTAATGGTTTTAATCAGTGTAATGAAATAATCCTTTAAGCCATTGTGCTGGGATAGCATACATGTCATGTCTACTGTGATATTATTTTTTTAGTATTGTTTACACTTAGATGGTTATATGGAGTAAATTCCTAGTCCTCACCTGTTTTTTATAATGATAATGATGGAATAGAAAAAAAACATGAAATGAAGAAATTAGGTGAGGTCACATAAGGCTTGCTAATTGACTCAATGATGGCTGAGCACTTTAGATCCATCTGTGTGCAACAAAATTCACAAGTTGACTGTACTTATACCCATTGCCAAGGGATTAATTCAAATTAATATTAAATTGAGAATATTAGTAATGTTAGTTTTGGTGCTGGGAGTGTATTAGTACTATATTCGATATGCCACATAAAAGGTAAAAAGTATAATGTTTCTTTATAAATGTGTACTTACAGAAAAAAAGTATGAACAAAATTTAGACTGCTCTTGTGATCTAATGGAGTTATTCAATACAAAGCATTCAAATCCGTGAGTAAAGTGAAAGTTACCAGTAGAATTTTTCTTGAATTATTCAATATAAAAAGAGGGGATAGAAATATAAATAAGGGTATATAATTCGAAACACAAGTCATGACTACTTGCTTACAAAACTGTATTTTTTTCAATTACTTAATTTCTAAATTCATTCCTAATTTCTCTCTAATTTATATTTCTTACCATTATACTCCATTTGTTCATCATGTGATGGACTCCAGTACTTGAATGGTGATGGAGATAGAACAAGGAAAGGAAAAATGATATATGGTTTACTTATACTGCATTTGATAACCAATTAATTGTTTTTCTTTTACATACTTTTCATATGATTTCAGTTTTTTTTTATGAATGATGTTTCCTGAGATTATTTTTGTGCTATGATAAGTCCTAGGAGTTCTTTTTTAACAGTCAGGAGAGACATTAGGAAATATCTTGAGAATCTTCATAGATACAAACCCAGATAATAAACAAGCAATCAGAATGACTTTAATTTCAGAGTATTGTGTTTGCTTGAAGTGTGAAAGAATGAAAACTAATATTATGATATGACAAAGTACTTGTTGGAAATCAGCCTTATTATAACTTCAGATCAGGCTTACTATTACTAGAAATCACATTTATTAGAATTGTTAAATGAAGTGCCTTAGTGATTTCAGGATGTCGTAATAGTATTTAAAACTTTTAGTATTAGTTCTTGTTGTGTGTAATGGGAAATAATTTCTTTATAATTTTCAAGGAATTAGGGTACAAATTACAGTGAATGAAATATAGTTCACAGTAAAATCAAGCATGGACCAGAAAAAAGAGGCACTTGCTTAGTGAGTATGCATGCCCATTGATACATATGCACATTTTATAACTCCCAATATAGGAATATGATTAACCCCTACATGGCTGTTTAATGCGTGTTGGGCAGGCAAAAAGTGTAATAAAATCTGGCGAGTTATCATCATCACTTTGTCGTTATCACTATCACTATCATCACATCTTTATTATCACTCCATTATTGCATCATATCATTATCATCATTCTCATTATCATCACCACCACTACCACCACCACCATCGTCATCATCACCATCGTTATCACCATCATTGTCATCACCACCATCATCACCACCATCATCATCATCACCATTGTCATCATCACCCTCATCATCAATCAACATCGTCATCATCATCATCATCACTCATTATTACTATTATTTTAATTGTCCTTACCATTATCATCACATCTTCATTATCACCCCATCATGACATATCACCATCATCACCATCACTTTCATCACCATCACCCTCATCCTCACCAGCATCACCCTCATCATCTAGAGATTTAAAGACATGAGGGGTTGCTGTTTAACCAGTAACTGGAAAGTCAATTCACAATAGTACAGCAAACTGCTTCTTCGGGATATGGGGATGTGAGAGGAATGGACTGTAGCTATATCACTAATTTTTTCCTAAAAAAAGAATGTCACCTGCCGTTTAGGGGTTAAACAGAATAGATGCTAGAGGTTAGTTAAGTGTGTTAAAGCAAAATGGTATCCATTTTGTATAGAATATATATTTGATTGACATTATATTATATTTATATTTTAAAATAGACATAAATGGTCAGAATTGCTTGCAATGTTTAGACAGTATGATTGCATGCACAGGGCCCTTACAATTCCCTGATTCTGAGTTATTGGAAGGGGTAATAGTCATATTCCTGCCACCATTTCAAAACCAGAAGACATTATATGTTGCTGACTCATCTCAGACAGAGGGTCATCAAAATATTATTATTTATAAAAAGAAAAAAAAATCTACCTAATAATACCTTCTTATCTTGTTAGGTGGAGAAGGCAGAAGCCCAGCAGGAGATCGAGCTGAAGAATGCCAGCAAAAAGATAAGGGCTGAACAAGAGCGAGAGCTTAAGGCTTTCAGGGAATCACTAAAGACTGAGTTGAAGCTCCTAAAGCAAGAAATTGACCTGCTTCCCAAAGTAAGACATTTAATGTTTTCATTTTTGGATTTGTGGAAAATAATGCATAGATATCCTTGTATCTAAAAAGCTACTAGTTTTCATTATCTATGATACCAAGCTCCTTGTTCAGAAATGCAATTAATAGTTGTCATATATTTTGAAAAGCAAAAGTTTTGAATTGGGAAGGAAAAAGATGAAATAAAGTAGACTAATCCATGTATATTATTTTATTTACAGGACAAGCGCAAAGAAGCCTTCAAAACTCGTAAAGAACGATTAGATCATGAACAGAGTGAGAGAGAGAAAACTTTCCTTGAACGACTTAATGAAGCGCATGAGGTACATTTCTTGGATTAGTTATATAAGTGCCTTGCAATACCAAAATTTTTGATTCTGGGAAAATTATATGTAGGTGGTTATTATTCCCTATTTTTTCCGTAAAACATTATTATTTTTATTTTTCATGTATAATTTTAAGTATTCATGTGCAACTAGAACTGATTTTTTTATTATTGTTGTTTTGTTTTTCTTTACATGATTTTGCTTGGTAAACATTTCTAAACTTACTTGACAAACAAAATATGGCATAGTAATAATCTTTTACTGTTACATATCTTGAATGTGTGCAATGCATTTTGAAAAGAGAACTACTAAGACAGAGCAGACTACAGTAAAACTAAAAGAAAGAAAATTGTCTATTGTACCAAAATGTAGACATGCCTTTTTTCACAAATCTCTCATAAATTTATTAATCTTATTACCATTGCTTTTAGATGTCACTGAAGAGACTAGGTGATGACCATCGTGAAAGGATTGCTCTCCTTGAGAGACAGTTCCTACAACAGAAACACCAGTTACTAAGATCTAGAGAGTCTGCACTTTGGGAGATGGAAGAGCGCCATCTCCATGAGAAACACCAACTTGCAAAAAGACAACTCAAGGATATTTTCTTCCTTCAGAGACATCAGGTATGGCTGCTTGCTTCTACTTTAAAGGATGAAAATTGAATTACAAAGACATGGAAAGAGAGAGTGAGAGATGTGTTTGCATTTATGTGTTTGTTTCTAGATTATTTCTTTATATGCATAGATCCACAGATGTATATATATTATATATATAAATATATATAATTTTTTTTTTTATTGATTTTGTATTTGGTATTTACAAATACTAAGAAGTGGCAGATATGGCCATGTGAGCTAGTATTACATACTTTTTTTTTTATTGTGATATACCCCTTTATATAATTCTAGATGCTTTTGAGGCACGAAAAGGAATTGGAACAAGTTAAACGAGTCAACCAGCAGAAGGAAGAAGAACTGATTAAGAGGCAGCAGGTAAGTTCTGTTTTGAGCTAGGTTTTTAAGTTATTAGCTTCATTGGGTTTGAATCTGAAATTATAAATTTTATGAAAGGTTGACTGGGAATGTGGTTTAAAAATTCTTGACTGTGAGCTTATTGTCTCAAGAAATCGAGAATATTCAAATTTGCCCATATTAATTTGACAGATTTTGATGTTTGCACTTTTCTAAGTTACATGGAGTCAATGTGATCTATTTATTTAGTTTATAGCCTTTTTTGTCTTGGGAAAGAATTTTTGTGCAGCATTGCAGTTTTCTTCATAGAGCATGGTAGAATTGTTTCCTCTTGTTAGGTATTTGAAAACCTTACTATTAGAAAGGGAAATTTTGTTATGATGGTCCAAATGACTAAGATATTGTTCTTACCAGTAAAATTTACTTTTTATTTGGTTATTACTTCAACAGATTGAAAAGAGGCAGTTACCAAAGCGCATCCGTCAGGAGATGAAAGCTCGTGAGCTGATGTTCCGTGAAAGCATGAGAATAAGCACCACTCATCTTCCAGACTCTCATGATGATGAGAAAGATAAGATCAGGAAGGTATGTATGTTTGTTACTTTTAAAAAAAGTAACCATGGTTAGTCAATAGTAAGACCTGAAGGGGAATCTTTCTCTTTCTTTGAAGTTATTCATGACTAGAAACAAACAGGTTAAGAAAAACACACCAGACAAGAAATTTTAATTTATTTTTATAGGGTTAAAAGATTTTACATTAAGAAGAGACACAGATCAAAGTTACACACTTAAAAATCACAAATTATAAGCTTGATCAAAGTCACAAAATTTACATTGGCATCCATATGTCCTAAACATAAGACACACTGGGCGCACTCTTGGAAACAGATCACAGCTGACAGGCATAGTCACATGACTAAGGAAACATTGTGGTTTGTGTTATGCACTGGCTAGGATTGCTGAGTCAGCTGCTTCTTGGCTGCCAGTGACGTATGCAATCAGGTTCTAGTACTATGTCTGGCCAGTTGAGGCTGACCTGTAGGTGTGGCAAACCATTTTGGCTATGTTAAGAAGTAATATGGCTGGACACTTCTCTGCTTGTGCTAACTAATGGCATAACTGGGCCTCTTACATCATGGAGTTGGGGTACTCAGAGGATGGGGCGGAACTAACCACTGATGCCTTAGCTTGGCAAAGGTGCATTTGCTCTAAATGGGATGCCAACCTCACTGTACTGATTTTACTCTCTTTAGGTTGTACAACAAGCACATGATTAGATTCCCAAGTAACCTTGCAACAAAACATTTAATTAGCTTACAGTCACACCCTATTTATCTTGCAGTCACACCATTGTCAAGCCCTACAGTTACAGCACTTGCTAATCATAGCCACACTGTTGACTGATCATATGATTTTTTTATTAGCTAACCTCACACTTCCTACAGTAAAATCATGATATCACTATTGTTTCTAAATTGTAGAATGGAAAAATAGAAGGTAAAATGGAGATTATATTAAACTTCAGAGTATATGAATAAATACTAGGAGTTGGATAAGAGAATAGATTGCAAATAAATGAGAAAGCAAATCAGATATAATATCCTTTTCATAATAGATAAATTTTTGTTTGCAAAATAGTTCCAGGAGAATGAGAAACGAAGATATGAAGCTGAAAAACGCCGTGCAGAACAGAAGCACAAGCATAAGTTGGAAGAGCTTCAGGCAGCCTCAGAATATGCCATTAAAGAATTGGAACAACTACAAAATGAGAAGCGTATGTACCTACATTTACAGTGATTGTTTGTAAAATTTCCTCTTCATAATTTAGAATTTGGTAATATTGTGTAATGATTTTCCAATTTGAGAAAATGTTGTACATATTTCTTAATTAAGGAAATAGGAATGATGGAACTTTGTTGTTGAATTAGTTATCTATGAATGATATCATCATGCATAATGGACTTTTCTTGTATTTTAACAGGCAAAATGCTGATGGAACATGAGACTTACAAGTTGAAATCTCAGGATGAGGAGTATCAGCGAGAAGTCAGAGAGTGGAAAGAGAATCTCAAGCCTCGCAAGCAGGTAATCACTTTAAATTTAGTTCCTTGTCTCTCCTTTCTGCTTTTGTCTAGATAGTACTTCTTTGTTATTAATCATATTGTCAGTAACTGTATGTTTTCTACTCGGATATGAATGAGGAACCTGGATTTTTCTTATGAGTTATATTATGGTCATGTTTTTTAGTTGCATACATTTTGCAAGCTTGCTAGGTTGAGATAATAGTGAACCAGTAATTGAAATTAGAAAATGGTTTCTTGGCTATTGTGCAAGTTTTATTTTTATGCTGAATA
>NW_020872178.1:100040-102540 GCF_003789085.1 Penaeus vannamei
CATTGTATGTTACCTCATTCATGTATATATGTATGATTTATTCCGTTACAGAAACTTGAAGAAGAATTTGAGAAGCAGTTAAATGAGCAGGAGCAGTTCTATGGAGCTTACTTATGCCGTGGATTAAGTGCCAGCGTTACCCCATCTCAGTCAACCTCTAGCCTTGCACGTTCAAATGCTTCATAACTTGCTCATTATATGGATGTTTTGTTTTGAGTAAGAACTATCAAGAACTTTTCTCTGTTTGCATAAGTTACTATGGAAGCAGTGATTTTCTGAGAATTGAAAAAAAGAATAAAGAAGAATCACAAAAAGTGGGATCAATTTTTTTGTAAATACAGGTAATTACAGTATTTTGAAGCTGAAGCCATCAAAGCATCCACATAAACCCTTTGCCTGGGAGTGAGTAGACACAACTAGATGTAACTTGTGCGAGAACCCTCCATCTCGTAGTTTTATAGTGCGAAACTGAATCTTTTATAGTCCACCTGTTATACATTGCAGATTTACCTCTTGTGTTATTATTATTTTTTTATTTAAGATGAGGGGGAAACAAAAGAAAAATGGAATCCTGTGTTTTGCCTGCTTAGCTATTATATCCTGCATTTTTTGTGGAATGATATATATTATTTTATATAAAGGTGGGATGGGGAGGGAGTCATGATGTGGTAGCAAAGTACATTTAAAAATGTATTATTCAAAGCCTTCATAGTAATCAGTATTGTTATTTTTTTTATTTTACTTTTTAAATTATTTATTACTGATTTTCAAGGTTTAATGACAATCTCAGAACTTTGAGAGTAATAAATTTTCATGCTGATGTCAGTGCAAAGTCTTTAAAAACCACTGAACAAATAACATTGTCCTCAGCAAAAATTAATGTAAGATATGCAGGTATTTACAGTTTTGAAACTAGTCTTTAGATGCATAAATGTATTGGTATTTGGGGGATTTTTCTTAATTTGCTACTGGAAGTCAACCTTTTCAGTATCTGCAAAAAATGTGAATGTTATTGCCATTGCAAAAGTTGCTTTAAAAGCACTATTTATTTACAGTTTATCATAGACAGTTCGCACAATATCATAGATTATGAAGTTCTGAACGGCAGAAGTAAGGGAAATAAAAGCTCAAACTGATTACTCAAGGATGTAAATTCTTGAGGCTCTTTGCAGTTCGTCATTGTGCTATTAAGATTCAAAGACCAACATAAGAACTCAAGAACTTGTTATGCAACCCACTGTGTAAAGTGATAAGTCTTGTGTTAGGAAAATGGAACACTAGAGGAAAACTAAATTATATCTGAATAAATTACTATTTTTATTTTGCACATATCAACTTGGAAATAAGTGCATTTACATATAAGGAAGGTCTGTGAGTTTTGAATTACTAAATGAAAGTGGTCACAACATTAATGATAAAACCACCTTTTTGGGAAAGTGTCAAATATTAGCCTTAAATTATATTTTTTAATCATACTGTCAAAATAATGGAATTGCTTTGATTTAGCTGGCCCTGTACAATTTTAATGCAGTGTAGAAACTTGTACAGCTCCTGTACATATAAGAAAGCTTGGATTGTTCATCCTTTAGATAATATGACTATGTCACTTATATACGAACAGAAATTAAAATTAAGATTGTATGGAGTTTCAATTTGCTTCACATTCTTATGCTGGATATTTATAGAAAATGAATTGTAAGATTAAGAAACTTGCGTGCAGTAGATTTCCATGGCTGTTATGGGAATGCAATAAAGTCACAGTTGCGCAATTCATTCACAAAGCTTCCATCTACAGATAACATAAGTTTGAGGGAAAGTATAAAGTGCTCAGAAGTCTACAGTCTAGTATTATGGATATATGTTTGCTAGAATGGTAAAATATTAATGAAGCACTTAGAATAATTTTTTTGGGTAGTATATTTTCTATTGTAGGTAACTTGATTCTTGTATGCAGTATATCTTTAGGGAAATGCACATAAACTTTCAAATTCCTTTGCTTAAAATTCATTATACCTGAATGCAGCACATAACGTCCATTTAGAAATGATATTACCAGCCAGATTAGAGATTTTGTTTAGCTTTTATAAATTTTGAGAGCTTACCTTGTTTCAGAAGCTTTGATATACACGGCAGTGCTAATTTGGAGTGAGCAGTTTTGGTTAAGAGATAAAATAAGGAAGAGTCACCACCAACCACTCATGGAGTATGATTTTGAGATGGTTTTCATTACCACCTTCAGTGTTTGTGTTGGATGCTGGATGGTTGCTTATCATTGTGAAGTCGGTTACTGTGTTAGACACTTAATGTGATGTAAGGAGTAGCCTATGTAGTAAGAAAGAAAATGATGTGATGGATATATATATTTTTTTGCATATGCAGATAGAATTTCTTATCTTTAAACTTTAGCTATGGTAAACTAGCAATGCCATGGTATTTTGCATCGAAAAACATTAGGTCCAGTTTTCACTTCTTGGACTAGCGTTACCTCTGCCTTTACCTA
>NW_020872178.1:110040-115040 GCF_003789085.1 Penaeus vannamei
GGATCCGCCCATCTAATCTTTCATATGGATACCTGAAAACAAAACAATAGTTATTCTCATACACACAGGTTAAAAAATTTATTACATTTATGAGTACAATCATGCATACAGATGACCATAATTAAAATTAGCAAAGACATAGACTGATATTTAACTTACTTTCTAAATATGAGGTAGTCTTCAAGAATATCCAGCAGCTTGACCATCTGAGAGAAAATAAGAACCCGATGGCCATTTTCTCTTAGTTTGGGCAGTAACTTATCAGTTAAAACCATTTTGCCAGAGGACTGAATAAGTGCATTGTGGTATGTGTCCTGTTCCTGCTGATGTTTAGGATGGGAGTCACGATAATCCTGCTGAATGGCTTCCTCTGCACCTTTTTGAGGGAAAAGCAAAATGAGGTCAACATATATCGATAGTGGGAAATCAATAAATGTCTACCACCAATACATCTTGCATGTATGAAATAATGAAAGCTGTGTAAACTTATTGTTCTATTTACCAAATAATTACATTATAAAACTAAATACGTATATGCAGATGGAAACTAAATATGTATATGGTAACTAAACAAAATTTCTGAAGCCTTACCATTCAGGAGATATGGGTGGAGGCAACATTTACGTAGCTCCATCATGGTGTTCATCAGACTTGGTACATTAGCATAAGTTGCACCTTTCACAAGGAAATCAAAATTCCTCTCAAGAATAGCTCTATAATATTTCTTCTGTATATTTGTCAATTCAACCTGTAAAATAAGAGATATTCAGTTACTACTTTGCTATGCATTGCAAAATAAGATATACACTTCACATGTTTTTATTATAATATCCATAAAACATTAATTATTACAACAGTAAAATGAAGATGCCTCTCATCACTAGTAAGCATGATATCTACATACTTCAATAATTGTTTCTTCCTTTGGTGCAAGACTTTTCTCTACGTCTTCTTTCATTCTTCTCAACATCATAGGTTTGAGGAGTGCTTGCAGCTTCTTCACTTGGTCTTCAGATTCCAGCTTCCCAAAATCTTGTAGGAACGTTTCTTGCGAGGCAAACTGAGTTGGTTCCAAGAAGTTGAGGAGAGAGAACAATTCTGTTACATTGTTCTGCAATGGTGTTCCTGAGAGCAGCACTCTATGCTCCATGTGCATAAGTCGTAGACCTTCTAACAGCTTACAATTCTGCAGTGATGAAGCAATAAAATTAGTATACATAAAAAATGGGAAAATGTCAAAATATCATACAGATAAAACTCCATTCTCAGAAATGGTGAAAATGAATGACATAAAACTGATATTGTCTGTTAATTGTATACTAACCCTGTTCTTCAGTCTGTGTGCCTCATCAATGATACAACAACGCCAGTGGATCTCTTTCAGCTCAAGGCAATCTGATATAATAACTTCAAAAGTAGTAATAAGGACATTGAACTTGTAAAGATTTTGTATTCGCTGACCCTTCTCATCCTTGTAGTACATCTCATACTCGAGAATCATGTTACGACTTGCTTGCCTGTAACACGAAAGTCAATAAGTATCCAACTAGAATGTAAAAGAATCTTCATATAAAAAGTACCTTACAAGAGAACTTTATTCTCATTAGGCTCATTGCAATGTGAAATACTTTATAGGCCAAACAGAAGTCCTGTATTTGAAGCTGAATTTAGAAATACACATGAAAACTAGCTAAAATCATATTAGTTTAAAATCCACTTCTTATAAAGATAAAAGTGCATCTAGAAAAATGGACAAAAAATGCTTATTTGTTTAAACTGGTAATGATGCAAAAAATATCTTGATTAACTTACGATCCATGGTAAACAATGATATTGAGATCGGTCCAACTTTCAAACTCTCGCTGCCAATTAGGGATTGTGGAAAGAGGTGCAATAATCAGGTACGGTCCACGTATCCCATACTTGTAGCATGCGTCAATAAACGACAGTGACTGGATAGTCTTTCCCAGACCCATCTCATCAGCCAGGATGCAGTTATGTCTGTGAATTACAAAGTAAAATCATCTTTTTGTATAATTTCTTTAAAAATTTGATATCTATACTCATTATTAAAAACTAAGCACTAAGAAATCAAACGTCACAAGAAAAACTTACGAGTTGTAGTAAGAGAAGTTCAGCCAGTTAAGGCCTTCAAGCTGATACTCCCGAAGTGAATTATTATTTTTGTATAAAGGCGATTCTTCCAATTTCTTCCATTCACTTGGCTTTGGTCGCTTCTTAATTTTCCAATCACCCTTTGGAGGAGGGTCTTTATATGACATGAAAGCTTTAATCTGAAAAGACAAGAGTGAAATGGATACTATACTTTAGGGTTTGCATTACTGCATAGCAAAAAGCACAATTTCCTTAAAACAAGTTGCCCCTACCCCCCTGAATAAACACAAAATCCTAACTGCATAATACAACTGATAAAAAGAGTTTATCAGATCTTTTTACATGAAACCATATTAGCTTTGATATCATGCAACATGAGAACATGTCTTACTTTCAGAGGGTCTACTTCATCTTCTAATTCCCAAGTGGAATCTTCATAAGGAAGAGCCTTCCACTTGATTAAGTAATGCTTGATTTCCTTTCCAGTGGTTGGGTCATTTGTGGATGTTAAATCTAGTATTCTGTCCACTTCTGTATAATCAGGGTTAAAAGCCTCTTCTTCCAACTGAAAAGACATAACATTCCATTACAAACATATATAATACATAAAAGTACCGAGTAAAGCCTCATATACGTTAGCAAATGATTCATCAAGGCAAACCTTGACATGAAACCTGAACACAGCAACACCAAAGCAAATGCACAAGTTACCTTCTATAAGAAGCAGATTCTTGGGTATTTTCTACAGATCTATTTATAAGAAATCTTTGAATATACAATTACATTTTGAAATATAAATGATCATGAGAGATGGTAAATAATCTGAGGTTATACTGAGTCTCAACAAAGGTTGTCAATAAGCAAACAATATGTTGCATAAAATAATACTTACAAAGTCCATAACATTCTGGCTCATGGCTCTCTTCTGCTTGTAGCGTTTAATTTTACCATTAATGCGTTTGTCCCCTTTGAAGAGTTCTTCTTCTGTGCGCCACTCACAGTGCAAGTAAGAGAAGGACCGGTATTTCACAAAGAATTCTTCAACCTCAATCTTCTTTGGTGGACCTTTGGACTTTTTCTCCTTCTTTTTCTTCTTCTCTTCCACATCCCCCTCCTTCTTCTCTTTCTCATCACCCTCCTCCTTCTCTTTCTCATCACCCTCCTTCTCTTTCTCATCACCCTCCTTCTTCTCTTTCTCATCACCCTCGTGTTGTTCTTCTGCAATAAAGACATGAGTAATGAATGGCAAATATTGTTGTGTGCGAATGCAAATACAGTGTGTTCAATTCAGTACGCATACAAATATCTATTTCTATTAGCATAAAAACTGTCATGACAAAGTAACACAAACCCTCTTCCTTTTCTTTTTCATCCTCAGTGTCACTTTCAATTTCTCTTGTGCCCATCCGCATACCAAGAATAAACTGTACAACCATGGTATCTTCTAGGTTTGGATCCTGTCAAAGGAAATTTTATTATTTCATGGTTAAAAGAAACAGTTTTGATAATGGTACTTATTCTTAGTAATGATAGATTATTCTGCTTCAGATTATGGTATGCAAATACACTGAATTTGATAGAAACATGGAAATGTATCCACTTATATTTCTGCATCAAGTCTACATCCTACCAAACAAATTTATATAAACTATATGCATCTGTACATCTATAAACTGAAAATGTATTACCCAAAAATGTTGGGCATCAGCAATGTATTACTCCACATACAGGGAAATGTCAGCCTTTACCCACATTTTCTATTTCTTATTCTCTCTGAATGTCAATCATCTTGCTGAGAAGGTACTGCAAAGGCTGAGGGGGAGGGTAGAGGGTTATTGTATGAGGATGGGGAAGAGAAGGCAATGGTGGTGGGTTGAAGGAAAGTGGTCTAGGGCAGGGGGTGGGGAGTAGTGGGCAATCATTATTTAGAGTAGGGGGTGGGAGATGGAAGGTGATACAAGGTGTCAGATAATTGGTTAATAGGTTTCACAAGGATTGACCTGCTTGGATACTCAGTTGCATGATGTGGATTGACCGTATTGGCTGAATGCCTATAAAAAGTATGACACCAACTTTTTTCTCAATATTATTACATAGTGGAAGCCATGTCCTGGTGTCAACATCCTGGATACACAGTTGAATTTGGTCTTCATTCCCAAAACGATAACAAATGCTGAGAATCTTCAGGCATTTTAGGCTGCCGTCATGCCATGCAATATAACCTGACTAACAGGGCAAGGACTGACATGAATGTGAGGAGGTATACATGTGCCTTCAAAGTGTACATGAAGTAGGACAGTAGAGATGTATGAATGCTGATACAGGCTGTTGTCAACCTGATGTCAAGGGTGCCCCTTTTGGATGAGGGGTACAATTTGGGATCACCACCCACTTTCTTCTGCTACTGTTCAGTTGAGAAGGATAAACAAAGTCAGCATGTGAATCACAAAAGCACGACAACTAGTATGCTAGCACTGATATGGATGGATAAAACGTAAGTAAAACTGCTATTATATTCCATCACAGTGATATGGTAAAGTTACTGCCTAACAGGCAAGGGGAGTTCAGCATCAAGCCTGCAATTGTTAACCCATTAACAGCGGTATATTTTGAAGTCGAATATAAAAGATTCCGGGTGGCTACAAAATCGGTGGGCAGAGCTGCCGCGGCCCGCTGCTGCGTCGGACTGTGAACCCTGATACAGCTTTACACTGGCGGGACTCCCAGTAATGTTTATTTTTTTCGGGTGTCTCATATGTGGGAAACCCGTCGTTAGTGGGTTAAATACAAAATTGGCATGATCAGCCCAGTTGTATCCAGTACTAGGCAATCAAACAAGTGGTAATACTGGTTTCATAACTTTTAGATATGCCAGGTGTTAATAT
>NW_020872178.1:144048-149224 GCF_003789085.1 Penaeus vannamei
TATAGGATAGAGAATAGATAAGTATAAATAGAATAAAGAGCCTGAATGTAGTGATATACAGATAATAGTGAGAATAAGAATATAATATATAGTTAGCGTATATATATTATAGTTATATATATAATATATAACATATACATAAAGTGTAATATTATATAAATATTATATATATAAAGATGTATAGAAGAGTGAGATTAGTATATTATAGAGAAAGTATAATATATTATATTTGTGCAAATAGCGATATATGTATATATTATATACAGTTTATATATATAGATGTATAAAAAGTATATATATATATTATACATGAATATATGAAGTAGTAAGATAGATGATATTATAGAGTATACTTTAATAGTGAGTTATATGAGTAATGATGTATATATTAGTGATAGAACGTATTATAAATAAGTAGATTATATTAGGTATATATATATTATAATATATATATTTATAGAATATATATTATACTGTTATTCAGTATTACTCTCTTTATTTCTCTTAAAATGTGTGTAAAGCTATATATATATTTTATATTATGTTGGTGGTAGATAGAGACGAGGGAGTATATATATAATAGAATATATATAGTAAGAATAGATATCTAGATATATGAGTAAGCTCACCTCATAGTTATATAATATTTATATGAGAAGTCCAATAGAATGTTATAAAATCATATTTATATAAAATATTGAGGTATATAGATATTATATATGTTTATTATATATACCTATATATGCCTTTATATATATATATAATTATCAACATCACTAATATACCAACACGTTAATATTTATTTATTGATATATATATATATATATTATATTATAATATATTATTATATTTACAACACACACACACACAACACACACCATTATATATATATATATATATATATATATATTATATATATAAATATATAATAAATAATATATATAAGATAGTATATATATATATAAAGATATAATATATAATAAAGATATATATATATACTAGAGTAAGTATGAATATAATATAGATGTATATATATAAAGAAGGTATATATATATTAGAGTATAGTATATAAATATATAAGAATATATATATATTTATAAAAAAGTAAAGCCTATTTATTAGATATAAATATTATAGTATGAAATATAGATATACAATAGTAACATAAGTATATATAGATATATAAAAATGGATATATATATAATATATAAAAAGAAAGAATATATATATAAATATAAATTAATATAGTATATGGTAATATATATAAATTATATATAATATACTATAAATATAAATATAAATATATATAAAGTATAATTATATAAGTATAAATATTAAATTTATATATATAATATAAGATAAATATATATATATATATATATATAATAAAAATAATATTTAAAAAATATATATATAATAATATATTATATTTATATATATTTATATATATATTATATTTAATAATATAAATATACATATATATATATATGTATATATATAATATAATATATTATATATATATAAAAAAAAATATATATATATATGTATATATAAATATATATATATATATAAATATAATATATATAAATATGAATAATATATATATATAAAATATACATAAATATATATATATATATAGATATATATATATATATAGATATAAATATATAAAATATATATATATATAAATATATATATATATATAAATATATAAATATATATATATAAATATATATATATAGGTATTATATGAATAAATAAATATATAATTATATATAAATATAAATATATGATATATTAATATATATAATATATTATTATTATATATTTAAATTATATAATATATATATTAAAATATAATTATATAGATATTATTATATATATAATATATTTATATATGATAATATATTAATAAATAATATATATATATTATAATAATATATAAATTCTAAATTTATATAATAATAAATATTATATATTTTATATATATATTTTATATATATATGTAATATTATATAATATATATATATATATATATTATTTATAAATATGTATCAATTTATATATAATACATTTATATTATATATAATATATAATATATAATATATTTAATATATTATATTTAATATATATATATATATATATTAATATATATTAAATTCGAGCCAATACCTGACAGCACTTTTCTGCACTAAGTTCATTCAACCACAGTAGTGACGAGAAAATCTCCCAATGTCACACGGGAGCCATCCCAGCAACATCGAATTTACTCCGGACCGCCTTGATGGCAACACTAACAACACACGCGCTAGTCTCGTTGCCAAAAGTCTCGTGAGTCTTCCCCAAATCGGCTCGTCTTCGGATAATGACCTTCGAATATGCCACATCAATAAGTACCTAGTTGAGGAATAGAGTTAACTATGCAAATTGGTATACGCAGAGGATGAACGGAGCGACCGATAAATAATGGAGTAGTGAACTTGCGGCAACACATCGGGGTGAGCGACCAGCGACGCTCCATGCGTTCGCGCCGGCGAGATCGCCAGTTTCACTTCGGAACCCCGTCATAATCTTAATGTGCGACTCCTAATACTTTGAAGGGTGAACATGCATCAGCAGAAGAACCACGCCATACACAAGTACTGCCTCGCGAAGTAAATGTGTACGGAAAGAATCTGGGTTTGGGGCCCCGAGACCGAAAGGTTTTTAGGCCGCAATCGGAAGGGGCCAGGTGGCGGCGTTGAGGCCCACGATGCCACACAAGTAAATTTACTCGATGAGTTTCCTTGGATCGCCAGCGAGCGCTGTCGTTCCTCCCCCGGTTCTGGTTCAAAATAAAACCTCTTCCCTGACCTCCCTCAAAGTACGGTTTTCTGCATGCTTGCGTATATGCGTGCAGGTATGCTTCTGCTCGTTTATCACAGTTGGCCAATAAGAGTTCCCGCCATGCATACTTATAGTTATGCGTCTCAAATAATTTTATGAACAATTAGACAAAAAAAATAATTCAAACTTTTTTCTTCTCGTTGCTATGCTTATACGCTTTTCCTCAGGCTTTGTGTACCTCAGAACCTAAATGTTCGCTTTCACAAGTAGCAAGGCTATTTCCGTAATTCGTATGTATGACTTGCCGACTTAAAACATACGAGGAACGGCCTAACCTAAATTAATATACTATGCTGACCACTTAGACTAACTTTCAAAATCTACAGAGGTTACAACTGCAGTATTCACACATTTCGTGACTGGGAGGGCGAATTATTAACATTTGCCAGGTGAAAATTGACATGCAGGGTTATATGATGCTGATCTGTGTTGGAAAGAACGAGAAAAATGAAGGAGCAGGAATAAGGGGTGGGTTTATGAGGGAAAGTGTGGGTGGCAGTGGTTAGCACTGGGCGTTTCATGGTGGGTATCGCAAGAGATGGTCAGTGGTTGACGGTTGAGTAAAGCTGTTGTAGAGTCGGGCGCCAGTGGGCGTGTGTTCCTGGATTTCTGTTGTGGCATTTGCCTGGTTGACGATGCGGATGCAAAAGGATTGAAGGGGGGGGGGGGGTAACCAGAAGAAGACAGTGGGCTGAGCTAGTTACTACGAAGGTGGGTGACACGGGCACGCAAGTGTGACACAAGTGGATTGGGGAGGGAATGAGGCAAGACGAAATCGAGAGGAGATTCGTCAAGACCCCATGGCTGGGAAAAGGCAAGAAAAGGACAAAAGGTACCGAAGTGTGAAGGAAGAGAAGGATGGTGGCGAGGGGGTTAGTGGGGGTTGGGGTGAGGATAATATGAGTCAGGGTATTGATGCTGAATAAAATTTTTATTGATTGCACCTACTCGGCGAGGGCCCACAACCCTGACGGACCGGGATCACACCCTGGTAATGGTACCCCGCTTGTTTATCGCCCACAAACCCCTTCCAATTGTCCTGCCACCTCAACCCTTCCGTAGAACTGACTTTTTGTGTCAACACTTATATTCTCTCTCTCTCTCTCTCTCTCTCTTCCTCTTTCTCTATGATGCCAAACTTTACTCACTTGGCAAGCTTCCGCCACTACTGTTTCCTTTGCTGCCAACGTTTACCCTTTTGGCAAGCTGCTTCCACCTCGGCCTCTTTTGTTGGCAAGTTCCATTACCCAGAGCTGTCTCGTATCAGCAATGTCATTCACTACCATCTTTCAGTGGTAAGCTTTATCCTCGATTTTTTTTGTGACAAGCTCTAATCATCTTTGTGTCCTACACTGTCAAGCTCTATATAACAATTCTCGATATGAAAGCCAATTTCATCCTCCTATGTAGATGTTACCTTTAGCTACCGTGAGTTTTGGCAGACTGCTACAACTGTCTGGTTATCACAAATTCCTACTAAAACACGTTGGCAAGATCTACCACTTCTCATTCTACCACACTAAACCTTGCATAGCCGATTTTTTAGAAGGTAGGCTTGCAAAATATGTTTTACGTACCACTTCGTGATTTGTCTGCTCGTTGTTTTAGTGGCCTTTTCTGAACACAGACTTTGTCACCTGCCTGAGGCGGATAACTTGGTTTACGCAACTGTCCACACCTGATTACAACCTCCCCCCCCCGGCACATATGTTAGTGCAACATGTGTTGACTCAATAACTCTGTGATTTACTGCCCTGATTCGCTTTGTGATAAACATATTCCAGCACAATATAGTGTTCAAGCATGAAAACTAGTCTAGGGATACCCTTTTTCTTGAAAAGCTAAAAAGCCATTTTAATATTTTCTTGTATACTTTAGGAAGGACGTAAAAACGAGCATTACCTTAATCGGGAAGAGCTATGGCGTGATCGCATAATTCCAATTTCATCAGAAAGATGCATGCAGTGACTGCAGGAGGTTAACACAGTAAACAGACCACATATCAAAGACATCATTGCGCCTACATAATTCTTTCAAAAGAGTGCAGATATAAGCGGGCTGTTAAGAAACTATAAATGACAGGTATTCGTTAAAACTGCGACGAAAAATGCCGGAATCTAGTAGTAGTAGCAAAAGCGAGTCTTCATCTGAGGCAGTAGCTCGACATCAGTCTACTATAAGGAAAAAGCTTTTGCGCTAACATAGGTGTGTGTGCGGTGTGTGCGTGTGTGGACTAAGTGTGTGGTGTTGTGTGTAGCCTACTGAGTAATGTGTGAGATTGTGTGTAATT
>NW_020872178.1:151824-162321 GCF_003789085.1 Penaeus vannamei
GCTTTCGGAACCTTTCGCTCTTTCCAAAGTTGCTGCCCTACCGGAGCCTCTTCTCGGCAGAACCTGTATTGGGGAACACTGAACTCGGAACCCGACACTCATCGCTCCACTTACTTATAACGGAATCGCAAACGTGATTAAGAAGCGGCTTCCTAATTATGGCAAAATAATAGCCAGTTCCCTCCATCTATATATATCCTAAACCATGCCATTTGCTTGCAAACTTACATCACGACATTACAACTATGGATTAAAGAGTATATGAAAAGCTTATATAAAATCCCTTGCCGCCACTTACAAAGGAAAAAAAATTGTCCCAATGCTGCATATTCTCTATATTTTTTTTTTCATTATTAAACCACATATGCGAGGACCATTTCATATTCACCTTCGCCACATTTCGTGTATCAACCTTGCTCAAAGTAAAAACATACGATAAATATAATGACTGATCGCTAATTAAAACCATCGCCAAGAACTCTTGTGAATTCTTTGATAATGTCAACGTGTTACATAAAACACGCACATACACGTGAGATCAATATTTCAAAACCCGCAAATGCATCTCAAAATATCGCACAACTTCCAGGTTCATCATTTCATTTAAAACGTAAAATCTACAGCACTGCTATTAAGCAGTGAAAATTTATCACACATCGATACTGGCTAATTCTTCTCCACAAATACATGCTCATTTTAAACTGTAACCAGCCTCACGCTAGCACCAGCACAACTTTTCCTGATAAGATAAGTGATCATCTTGATACAGGGGTAAAACCTTCAGGAATACCATACCTTGTACGTTAAGAAATCGGAAACACCTATTTAAATTTACGAATCTAAATAAAATTACGCGCTACTTTGCGATGATGAAAAAATAACCACAAAACAAATATTAAAAACTAATTTGCAAAGCAGCATATATTCCGCCCATAAAAGTAAACAACTTTTCAAAGTTCGACCGAAATACTTACGGTGCGTGTAATGGTCATCGTGTGGAAAAGGCGCTTTTTCAGGGGTCAGCAGACAGCCAATGCTAACCTTCAGTAAGTCGCACAGTTTATGGACGCTCGAACTTTACTCGCAGAGGAATACTCGCATCAATGGTAGCGTTTGGGGAGACAATATGCGGGTTCATAAATGGTATAACCAGGCAGAAATAAGGAACGTGTGACTAAGCTGATGCAAGTTAGAGCTGGCGCTGGCGTACCTCGAGCCTAGTGTGTAACGTTCCCGCCACAGCAACCATAACAACCACCGTGTCGTTTGCCGCCCGCACACTTCTTTCATTCGAGTATTACTACCTATAGTGGGTCAACAACTCGCGCGCGCATACACACACACACACACACGCATACTGTCAACGTAGACCAGCTGGTGGGAAGAGGGGGGTGGGGTGGCTGCAGAGGGGGAACAGCCACTCGGCCACCTGGCACAAACGGCTCACCCTTCACCCTCGCCACGCAGCCATTGTAAAATCCTGTCAAAACCCTTCGGCTCCGATAAGGATTACCGTTATAATGGCGATCGATAATTGCACAACGCGTCTGCATTGCGCGGATGTATGAATGAATGCATAAGGGACCATCCTACCCGAGCCAACCCTCCCCCCCTCACGCGCACACAGTATACCATGTGGAGTAACAAGACATATGGCTTACCAACCATCTCCTGTAAGCTTAATTCAACATAAACTTAAAGTTCGCAACCTTTCAAACCAGATGCTTGCGAGCAAAATCAGGAAAAGAAAAATGCAGATTTTACGTTTGTTTCCCCTAAATGATGCAAAACTTCGGGTGGACACGAAAGAGTATCAATGAAACAAACTGAAATGGTGATCAGAAAACTAACCTCGATCTTTGTCCAATTTCCCCATCGAAACAACGTATCTAGCATCTACATCGAGGATAACACCAATAGCGATGTCAATATATCGTATACAAGTACAATTGCATATACTGTACATGATATGATATAAAGCCACACACACAACTAGACTTTTTTTTAAAACTTAATTCAAGGAACTCTCTCGGTCTCTCTTAATTCAAGGAAATGTTGAACGATGAACATGCACCAATAAACAAAAGAAACACAACACTAACCAATTGTGCAATGAATAATCAATACATACGCCTAATTTGCGAAGCTTCTCAAAGACGTACAAGGAAAGCCCCCCCCCTCTTTTTCGACTTATAATCCATTTCTGGCGTTATAATGACGCAATCTTATTCTAATTAAGCATCACTGTAATAAATCAAATTCTTAAGTCGACATCTAGCACGTTAACTAACATCTACAATATAAAGAACTAACAGTCATGATATACGGACAGGCCACATGCCTACGCTGAAAATAATTCACATTAAGATACTGTTAGGAAACTGTTCGGGATGTCCCCATGGTTCCACAGTACCTCTCTGCAAGTTATTTTTCCTATACGTTCCGCCATACCCACGAAAATCGTCGGCAAATATGATAGCGGCTATTATGAGGAAATTAACGCACAAGACAGTACAAAGAGCTCTAGCTTTAGCTTTTACTTTATATGTGGCCTCACCTAATTCCGCCCGAGCTAAGCTTAGCAGTAGGTAATCTTAATTATCTTAATCAGAGATAGTGCAATCCGCTTCATACAAAACAAAATAAAATACCACGTGCACTATAGTTATCCCTGTATGTGACGTCACTTCAGCTACCCTGTCCCTGCCTGGCGTATCGGCGTTTTCATTTGCACTAAAATTACCTTACGAAATTTCACGCTACAACCAATGACGTATGTCAGCTTCGAACTTTTTAAGTTTCTATAAAAGCACGACTGCCCATTTAGTAAGATTTTTCCTCGTGCAATTATAAAATATTTTTTTCTATATACTGTATAAAAACGACACCCCAACGAAATATAACAGGCCAACGCATGCGTTCTGACAAGCAAGCCATTAGTCAGCAATTGCCCATACAAACAGCTGCTTGTAACCTGGGTCCCCCCATTCATAGGGAGACTTTTTTTTTGCTTCGCTCTGAACTAATTACCTTTTAGAAACAGGCAAGTACACCTTTGTGTTTGACAATAAATAGATAACTAGATAAAAACTAATATATATATATATATATATATTATATTATATATATATATATATATATATATATGCTGGGAATTACATAACAGGATAGAACATTTATGACATTTTTAAATGTAAAATTAAAACAAAAGCGAATAGTAAAATTAAAGATGGGTACATTGACTCCACAATCCATACATTTCTTGGATAACGCGCAAATATTCTTTTAGTGAATTATGCCTCTATCCCCGGAAAGTCGAAATGAAAACAAAACAGTGATAAAACCGCACAAAGCCGGCGCGTTTCATCATTCACACGGACCCTAATAAGACCTTCAACAGGTGCGATTACGAAGGAGCAGCACGCGAAGTGCAGAGCTGGCGCTAACACTGATCACTTTCGACGGGGATTTAGACAACACTTCCCGCGTTCCCTCGTCCGTATAGTCTCTTGTCAGGCAACAAGGTGGTGCAATGAAATACCTATATCTGCGGTGCTACACATTTTCGTTCAGTAATATTTCTCGACATATGTAATCATAACAACAACAACAACAATAATAACAACAATGATGATATATACTCTATAAAACACAAAGAGAAAAACTACTATCACCACTAGTTATACAGCTAGTCTTGACTGATGGTATCAGTAAGCGATACATGTACTACTATACGATGAATATGCAACGAATGGATCCTTAGTTCTTCTGTAAAAGAACTTAACCACGATCCATTGTTATCGATATACAATCTAATTGGTTGGATCCCTGCGTAACAGCGAGGAGAGCGTCTACCCATACACTACGCACAGTCACTGCCTACAGTCAATCGTATCTCAATGTTCTTCCTATGTCTCTTTTTTGCCGCGGGGTGTTTGGTCTCTTGAGCCTTGCAAGTCTTATACAATGAAAAAAGAAAAAAGCGATATTTTGAGTTTTTCTATTTTTTATTTTTTACTTTTGCAAAACGTGCTCAGCAAATGATTCTTTTTCATAAGCGGCTTGAAGTAAATCCTCAGAATGACCCGTCAAAGTATCTGATGGAGATGCGGCGCACAAATACACAGAACAATAACTATCTACTCTAATTCACGTCGTATAAAAACGAGCCGTGTCTTTGGACACTATAGATAAATCCATACTGTGCAATTTGAAAACATTATCATTTTCTAGAATCTCGTGAGAATATCGGTACAGTTTCCTCAGCGTCCTCACGCGTGCGTGTTCTAAAGCAGGGCACACGCCCTGAAGGTGCTTCATTCACAGGACTATATATTCAGAAAATTATCGATCAACTTCTGTAGATTTTATTTATTTTTTTTATTATTATTATTATTTTTTTTTTTTGAAGACTGTAGCCTGACTGTCTGGCAAGGGGTCTGTCAAAAACTTAAGATCTCGGTAGAATAAAAATTACTCATATGTATTAGTATTACACTATGCAAGGTGCGTAGCCAACTTTCCCTATCTCTTATGCAGGAGGCATATATAGTGCAAAACTCGTAGTGACAACACTCGTTCCACAAAATGTCTAGCACATCAAATAACTTTACATATCATACCTGAAATTGCAAATATCTCTTCCATTCCCTGACAACATAATCAAATGGTTATGATGTCTAACAAAATGAGCTGATGTTGCATCATTTTAAACCAGCATTTTTTGAAAACCAAATAATGTAAAGTCTGTAGTATTGGATAAATGATACTTGTACAAACCGAAAACCTTTTGATGCAGATTTAAGCATACTCTTCTTGATGGAGAACATAAAAGCACCTAATGTGCAATACTAGAAAAAGGTTCATTCTTGATACTTGGTTATGAAGTTAATCTAATTCAATGACAAAGTAAAATAAATATACAAGTTCTGATGTAATGCTTACCTTCTGTTGTGTTTGCACATTCTGTGGCATTTTGTATAGTTGCTGCAGCTGCTGCTGGCACTGCTGAATCTCAAAAGCAAAATTCATCTGGGGTTGCATTGCATGAGGACCTTGCGGAGGCATGCCCATTGGCCCCTGCGCCATACCAGGTCCCATTTGGGGACCAGGGCCCATGCCAGGACCTACAGATGCCTGAGGATGCATCCCTGGTCCCATTTGACCCATAGGTCCCATCTGTGTGGTTGGAATCTGTCCTGGTGGGACTTGGTTTTGCGAAACTGGGGGCATCTGTGCCGCCACACTAGTTGGTAACTGTCCTGGCATCATTTGACTGGGCCCGCCATGTGGCATCTGGCCTGGAACACCAGGAGGCATCTGTCCTGGACCCCCAGGAGGCATCTGCCCTGGACCCCCAGGAGGCATCTGCCCTGGACCTCCTGGAGGCATCTGTCCTGGACCTCCTGGAGGCATCTGTCCTGGACCTCCTGGAGGCATCTGTCCTGGACCTCCTGGAGGCATCTGTCCTGGACCTCCTGGAGGCATCTGCCCTGGACCTCCTGGAGGCATCTGTCCTGGACCTCCTGGAGGCATCTGTCCTGGGCCACCAGGTTGCATCTGTCCTGGGCCACCGGGAGGCATCTGTCCTGGGCCACCGGGAGGCATCTGTCCTGGACCAACAGTTTGCATCTGTCCTGGGCCTCCAGGAGGCATCTGCCCGGGTCCACCAGGTTGCATCTGCCCAGGTCCACCAGGTTGCATCTGTCCAGGTCCACTTGGTGGCATCTGCCCTGGCCCGCCTGGTGGCATTTGCCCTGGTCCTCCTGGTGGCATCTGTCCTGGTCCACCTGGTGGCATCTGCCCTGGTCCACCTGGTGGCATCTGTCCTGGTCCACCTGGTGGCATCTGTCCTGGTCCACCTGGTGGCATCTGTCCTGGACTTCCTGTTTGCATCTGAACTGGGCCTCCAGGAGCCATCTGGCCAGGTCCTTTTCCAGCTACTTGGCCAGGTGTTGACATCTGGCTGGCACCCTGTCCAGGACCGCCTGAGGGCATTTGTCCTGGCGCTCCTTGAGGCATATGTCCTGGAGGCATATGGCCTGGCCCTCCTGGCGGCATTTGTCCAGGACCTGGATGCATCTGTCCAGGACCTCCAGGTGGCATTTGTCCTGGTCCTTGTGGCCTCTGCCCCGGTCCTTGAGGCATCTGACCAGGTCCTGGTGGCATCTGGCCCGGAAGTCTCTGCCCCGGGGACATCTGTCCTTGTGGTCCATAGGACACTGGGCCAACAACTCTGTATCCTGGCTGTCCCATTACTTGCTGGTATGGTCCGTGAGGGCCCTGAGGACCGGGAAACCTCATCATACCTGGGCCTTGGGGACCATGAGGAGGCATGCCTGTTGATGTCATTATTCCAGGTCCTGACGCATTTGGCATACTACTTGGAGGCATCCCGTTTGGTGTGACCGTGCTTGGTGGCATGCCATTTGAGGCTACTAAACTAGGCATCATACCATTCTGATTCACAGCACTTGTTGGCAAACTTCCAGGGTTGGTGGAAGTGGTAGGCACGTTGGTGGGTGCTGAAGCTTGGTGTTGTTGAATGGCTGAAGTTGTCTGTGTAGGTCCATTTACTGTTGATGTAGTTAAAGTCGTAGTTGGGCTAGAAGAGGCTTGCACCTGAACACTCTCACTCAAAGATTCACTGTTTGCTAAACTACTTACTGCACTATTCACTATACTGGTATTGACACTTGGAGTTGACACTGGTCCATTACTCTGAGACACACACACACTTGATGTACTACTGTTCGGAGTCAAACTACCATCACTAACATTAGAAATACTGTCAGGCATTGCAGAGTCCTGTCCTTGAGGCGTTGGTATAGGCGACTGTTGTTGGCTAATAGGAGGCCTTGGCCCTGCCATACTGCCTCCTTGCATATAGCTGCTCTGTTGCATGTAACTTTGTTGGGCCATTGGCCGAGCCTGCTGCCACTGCTGTGGAGACATGGGAGGTCGGACCGACCCAGGCCCTAGACCTGGACTCATCGGAGTACCCATAGAAGGTCTACTAACCATGCCTGGAGACATGGGTGGTCGGGTGCCCAACGGACTAGGTACTCCGGAGGAGCCAGCATACAGACCAGGTGATGGCATAGGCTGATTGGGGGTAGTGCATCGCTGGCTTGTAGGTGTGTTTCTTCCAGCAACGCTACCAGGCTTCACCATACTTTCAAGTTGCTGTAGGCTGGATCCTGGTGCACCGCCAAGAGGAGCTGGCGAGGCGCTTGATGACGGAGGCATGGACGCAGGGGATGATACAGGAGTAGTCATTCCTAGATTAGAATTGGGGCGGGGGTGGGGTGACATGCTACGTGGCATCGGGGACATCTGCGGCCGTGGTGATGCTTGCGGATGGGGTGACAGCTGTGGAGAAGCCTGGGGGAATGATGCTCTAAAGCCTGGTGTGCCATTAGGTACCTGAGAGCCAGGGTACTGGTTCATATCACCCTGAGGTCGTGGCCCTCCCATCATGGGCTGGCCTGGGTGCGGCTGCTGCTGCCCCCCAATAGGAACTTGGCCCTGAGGATACTGTCCCATCTGATATGGCTGTCTCATACCCTGACTCATGGCGTACTGCTGAGGCTGGCCGGGTGCTGGGGGAGCCCCTGGGTAGGGGCTCATATTTGGGGAGTTGGAAGCCATTGGTCTCTGGGGATCAAACCCAGGATAAGGTGGCCTTGGTGCACCTTGGTAAGTTATGCCCTGAGAACCAGGTGGGTAACCCTGACCTATACTCTGGGGTGGCATGCCCTGGTAATTCTGTGGAATGTTCTGTTGCATAGTGCCTCCCATGCTGGAGTTTGTAATGCCTTGGTTCTGATATGGCGGCATACTTTGTTGGGGATAATTTGGCTGTTGCTGATAACCTCCGGGCATGTGACTGTATGGGTCCGGCTGGTTGTTCCAGGTTTGGGCATACATCTCTTGGCCAGACGGTGGGTATGACGGTCGATACTGACCACCCTGGTATTGATTCATAGGAGGCTGTTGTTGGCCTGGACCTCCAGGATACTGGTAACCAGGTCCTGGTCCAGGCCCTGGTCCAGGGCCGGGGTACATGCCTTGCGCCGACGGAGGGGGCCCACCACCCATACCCATCTTCTGTCCCGGGCCCTGAGGTGGAGGACCCCCAGCCGCAGACCCTATACTGGTGTATGATGGCTGGTTGTAGCTGAGGTCCATCTCCTGCACAGAGACAGGCGTGGGACCCGAGGGACCACCAAAGGAATCTCCTCCCAGGTCCAGATCACTCAGGTCCCCATCACCAAACAGCCCAGACAGGTTATCCATCCTTAATAAATTAAACTATAAATAGTATCAAATACTCATGCTGCAGAAGAATCGCATGGTGTGTTACACACTGCAGGCACAGTCATCCTGAAAAGACAAGAGAACAAACAATTATTTTAGACTAAATGTAAATAAAGAAATGTATAAATCTATATGTTTGTTGTTGATCTATATAATTTTATTACGACAATAAACATATTCATCTTAACTTTATTAATAAAGCCCTATTCTATTAAATATGAAAATCTTAAAAATAGATAATTTGTACAGTGTCTTTGTAAGACAACTGCCTGAAGCTAATGTATTAAAAGCATCAGCAGGTCTATTGCTTCAACCATGCTATTTATTCGTTAATGGGAAATGGTATTTTCAGCGAACCGTTAACATCAGGGTTGCTAAACTCAAAACCATTCACAGCTTACTTTTCATTTCAGGTACCCTCTTCACACTTATGTATGTATGTGTGCATGTATATGTATGTATGTATGTATGTGTGCATGTATATGTATTTATGTATGTGTATGTATATGTATGTATGTATGTGTGTATGTATATGTATGTATGTATATGTATGTATGTGTGTATGTATATGCATGTATTGTATGTATGTATACATGTGTGCATGTATATGTATGAGTGTGTATGAGTGTGTGTGTGTGTGTGTGTGTGTGTGTGTGTGTGTGTGTGTGTGTGTGTGTGTGTGTGTGTGTGTGTGTGTGTGTGTGTGTGTGTGTGTGAGCGCGCGCGCGCGTGTTGATTTACAAACCCCAAACCAAAACAAAGACTTTTCCGACATAAGACTGAACGCTGCAGTGATGAAATCTTTATTTGGAAATACGTTAGCATCTCTCATTCCTCTGACAGTATTCTTGACGTAAATCATCGAAAACACTTTTTGGCAGTCATGGGTTCCTCCATAGTCCCTTTCTTCCATTCGCCTGTTTTCCGTTTTGTTTATGAACATCCAAGTGCTACCGCTGAGCGCTGGCACAGGTTCACGCCCACCGAAGATCAAAGAGAATCCAATTTATAACGAGACATCCGAGGCCGCGTTTAACTTGTCAGATGGACGGCAGACGGCAGAGGTAGTAGGCGTTGGCAGGCAGCAGGCGCAAGTGGTCGGCAGCAGAGGGGAAAAGCCATACGCTTATGATGGAAACAGCCAGTGGCTAACATAATCGTGACAGCTTCTCCCTCTCCGTTACCAACCATTCCTTCTCTTGGTAGACGCGAGCGTTATGTTCTCCATTTCATGTTCTGGAGGTCCTTCTTGCTGGTGTCCAATTATTCCATATTTAAAACGGGCGCACGTCGAAGCGGGAAATACAAAATTTACAAGGTAGGGAAAGTACGAAACGAAACAGGCAAGGGTGAAGTCCAAAAGAAAACGAGGATCTGCAATTGTTACAATATGGACATCAAACAATTACATATAAAATCTAGCTTAACGAAGAAGAAAAAGAAGAAAACAGCAGAGTGCAAGAACCAACGCTGGCACATTTCCGTCCACGAACCAGACATCGCAAAGAGGCACAAGGCGAGACCGACGAAGTTGATCCAGAAAGGAGGAGCCAGAAGGAAGAATGATTCCATGTGGGAAGGGAGGCTAAAGGGCAGGTGGGGACCGTGGGAGTCAGGTCGAAGCCACCGCGCTACCACTTCCTATCTAAACACGCACGCACACACACACAGGCGGAGATGAAGGAAAAGGAGGAGGAGGAGAGGAAGATGGAAGGGGTGAAGAGAAGAGAGGGAGATGAGACGGGAGCTGAGTGGGAGGAGAGATAAAGGGAAGGAGAGAGAGCAAAAGAGGGAGGGGTGGAGGGAAGGAGAGTAAGAGCAAAAGAGGAAGGGAGGGATAGGGAGCAAGGGAGAGGGAGAGAGAGGGAGAAGGAGAGAGAGAGGGAGAGAGAGAGAGAGGGAGAGAGAGAGAGAGGAGGAGAGGGAGAGGGAGAGAGAGAGAGAGAGAGAGAGAGAGAGAGGGAGGGAGAAGAGGGAGAGGGAGAGGGAAGAAGGGAAGAGGGAGAGGGAGAGAGAGAAGAGAGAGAGAGAGAGAGAAAGAGAGAGAGAGAGAGGAGAGAGAGAGAAGAGAGAAGAGAGAAGGAGAGGAAGAAGGAAGAGAAGAGAGAGAGGAAGAAGAGGAGAGAGAGAGAAGAAGAAGAGAGAGAGGAGAGAGCAGAAAGTGAAGAGAGAAGAGGA
>NW_020872178.1:172421-180227 GCF_003789085.1 Penaeus vannamei
GCAATATATTCACTGAAATATATGTGGAATAGCTAACCGTGTGTTACAAGGAGTTGTGCTTTTTGTGAGCCTGTTATGGAGACACTGAGTCTATCTCTGCCCTGGAAGAGGATTCTGGTCTTCCAGGTTGAGAGGGTTACAGGGGGTCCAGCACCCTACAATATTTGGATAAAAAAAAAAATGACATTGAAAACTGATTTCTGAGTGAAGACTATATTTTTCTGATAGCTCTCATGTTTCAAATAAATCCTTTGCTCATTCCCATATAAAAATTAATATCAGCCATAATAGCGAGGGAGACTATTAAATGTATTAGGGAAATTGCAGGGTAAAAGCATATGATCAAAGTAAAACTTTCAGTAATGTAGTTATCATATTGTAATAAGAGGGCTTTGCATCTGAAACCTCCTTTCAGGTGGAGGGGGGTGGGAGGTTGCCTGGTCTGCAAAATCTTCACCTTGTATGGCCTGGCAGGATAGAGCCTGGGCAAATATCTGGATCTCAGACCAAGAATTTCTGACCTTGACCAATAAATCTGAAACAGCCAGCCTGTGATTGTCAGGATCCTCATCACTGTTGAAGGGAATAGTGCCCACTCCTCTTTGTTATTGCAATGATATTTTGTATATTAAAGGCAAAATAGTTTTCCCAGCATCTTACAGCTACACAGCTTAAACATGATGGAAATTATCTAACTACCCTTGAGTCGAGCTCCTATTGTTACGTTATCTATTACATTTCTTATTGGCCCTAACAGACTGGTCCTTGTGTCTATTGGAGCTTTTGTGTGTGGGTGTGAGTGCCCACAGATCTGGTTGGGTGCTGGAGATCGACGGGGAGAGCCAGGGCAGCTCCCCCGATGGCTAAGGCCATGGTAGGCTTTGTTGCTTGCTGCTCTGTCTTGCTCTGCTGGAGGATCTTGAGTGCTGAACTTAGCCCTGGTGCCAGAGCTTAAGTGGGGCTGAGCTGTGCCAGCCACCCAGGAACGAGGGGAGCCTGCGGTCCAATGGGCAAGCCGTGAGGTGTCCGGTGCCAACCAGTCAGGTCTCGTTATGCGTCTTCGAGAAGCTGCTGATGGTGAGGGCGAGAGGACAGGCTGTGGACCTGAACCCAACCTGGGGGAAGTATGCCACGCTGCAGGTTATGGGGGTCGGCTACAGGTACTTCCCCTCCAGTGAGGGAGCCAAGCAAGTGAGCAATAGCCGTGATACTCCAGGAGGCTGGGTATTTGCATCACTTCGGAAAGTCACTAGTATGGCGACAGATTTGCTCTGCCATAGACTGGTCTCAATCATCTCTTTAAGGAGCTTTTGTGTGTGGGTGTGAGTGCTCACAAGTCTGGCTGGGTGCTGGAGATCAACGGGGAGCGCCAGGGTGGCTCCCCCGACAGCTAAGGCCTGGGTAGGCCTTGTTGCTTGCTATTGTGTCTTGCTCTGCTGGAGGATCGTGAGTGTTGAACTTGGCCTGGGCGCTGGAGCTTAAGTGGGACTGAGCTGTGCCAGCCACCCGAGAACGAGGGGAGCCTGCAGTACAGTGGGCGAGCTGTGAGGTGTCCGGTGTCAACCAATTAGGTCTCGGTATGCGTCCTCAAGAAGCTGCTGATGGTGAGGGCGAGAGGACAGGCTGTGGACCTGGACCCAACCTGGGGGAAGTATGTCGCACTGCAGGTTGCAGGGGTCAGCTACATTACCACCCCTTCCCCCCACCTGGTCTGCAAAATCTTCACCTCATGATCAGGCAGGAGAGAGCCCAGGCAAATACACTTTAGTAATGCCCCTTGAAGGTATATAGGGGGCTTTGGCCCCTAAACCTTTTGATGGGAAGCTCTGTCATCCAACATCCCCCAATGAACATTGTCTTCACCTTAGTATCCACAGCAAGATGTAGCTGAAACATAGGACAGAGTGTGTCATACCATAAAGATTAACCCCGATAATTTTCTACCTTGACCAATAAACCCAGAATACCCAGCCTGCATGTTGTAAAATCCTTGTCGTTGCTGCAGCTGGGAATTATGACCACTATCCACTGCTCTTTTTCGTTACTGTCATCATATTTTGGGAACAAATGGTAAAATTTTTTCTGGCACCTTATACAAATACAAGCCATGACAATAGTGATTTGACTTCCCCTGGGTCTAGATTCTATTGTCACATAATTATCTAGTATTTGTTACAAAGTGCAATGCACCCTCCAGAGACTAAGTCCACAACCAGGGTATCATGTGACCCTAAAAATCCAAACCTAACCTTTCTAACTTTCCATTTATTCCTAGACAGAGAGGGAAGCCCCCTGTACCCCCCTTTATTAGCACTTCATGCCAACTTATAGAAAATGCTACATTAAGAACTCTGGCTATGTGAGGGTGTTGTGAACTTATTCTTTGTATGGTGATATGCAACAAAGATTTTTGTCCCTTCATGGTAAATATGAGGTTGCAGCAACTGTACTTGTGTTATCTATGCTCTATAAGATGAAGGTGTCCATTTACCTATATCTCTGTACATCACTCTTGGTAACATTAAGTGATTGGTCACTAGTGTCTAGCAGGTAAGTACAATTCCCATTGGCTCATTTCATTTTCCTCTCTGACATCATTACCTATAATTCTATTTCATTATTTTGTCAATTCCTCACTTTAATATCTTTATTTCTTAATGCTCAAGGAGGACATGACATATGGAGTGACTAGAAATTTACATCCTCTCTAAAGCAGTTTGCAAAGAAAATTCTAAAATGCTATACAGTATGTGTCTTAAAAGGTTCCAAATACGACTGCACTATCCTGCTGGTCCTGACAAGTTGTCTGGATGAGCAAGACAAGGAGTTCTGAATGCAGCATAATTCTAACCCAGACTGTGGGGTATGGGGGGATTACAACATATAAATGGTAACTAGTCAACTCGTACCCAGGTCAACTCGTACCCTAGTCAACTCATAACCTTGGCTAGGACATCTTGTAACCTCCGCCTGGTCAAATCGTAACCTCCGCCTAACCGAACCTAACACAAGCCTAAAATGAATTGATAATTATCTTAATAAGCATTTCTTATGTACTTTACATTGTTTTTCCTTCATCTAATAACAAACAAATATCCAGGCGGAGGTTACGAGTTCACGCAGCAGAGGTTACGAGTTGACCTGGGTAGGGGTCAACCTAGGTACGAGTTGACCTGATACAAATTCCTGTACACAAATACTAGAAGACTTGAATAATCCAACAGTACAATTTTTTGGCAACTCAGCCATATTACATACATGTACCAAATGCTTAATATGCTGTAGAATACCTCTACTACAGTAGTGATCTGATCAATGAAATGAAATTTAGTTCCTTAGTATGTACCTTTTCTTTACTATGAACAAAATCTGACAGAAGAAAGCATTCATTTACTGCAAATTCACTGAATTTACACTCAGCCCTTGAACTTGACACTGGCAATAGCTTTGGTATGCTTGGCATTGCTTAGATCTGCTCATCTCACATAATAATTTGTATTTCGAAAACGGCAGATGACACGTCAAAAAATCTGATTCCCTCCCTTATGAAAGACTGTAAAGACCGATACATTAGGATCCCCTAATTACTACCAGAATACCTTCCTTACCTTCTTTCGTATCGAAAGCAACGACAAATATTCCGATGACGTCCCTAACGACCCCAGACGAGGAAGGTTGTGTAGCCATAACATCAGTTCCCACAGCAGACGATCCAGCATTCAGGACGCCATTTCTCGCGTGTGGATTACTGTCACCGTCATCTGCCTCGCCCACCTGACCGCCCACACCATGAGTGCTCTGTGATGATCCCGCCCCTCCATCACTTTCAACCTCATAGTGCGTAGAAGGGATAAAAGAAGGTTTTGACATTGATGTTTTTCTATTGCTGGCCGCCATTACACCAATGAAAGAACTATAATTTGGGATTAGATGATGCAATTAAAATGCATTAAAATAAAACATTACATGAAAATCAATTAATGCAGTGATATTTATACAAGGATTATAAATACTTTGAAAATTGTCTATGCCTTATATAAATAAGTACAATATTACTATAGTTCTTATATCAACTATGGTTACCTAAATCTGAATAATGATTGGCCCTTCATTCCTTAAGGCGATTGAAAGCCTGTTTTGATTGGTAGATTCCGCCCCGCGCTGCTCGGCCTCAGCCAATGAACGTCGGCCTCCCAAGTCGTCTCGGCGTCTCTGATTAAAGCCTTGATAAGTTCCAACATTATTTTCAAGTTTTTTGGAGAATTTTTGCTTCACGCATTTTAAAATGGATTTTCTGTAAATCAGGGGGCGCAGATGCCATTAGAATTATTCAACCTATTTATTGTTATGCGATAAAGACTGAATTTAGGGAAAAAGACTGGGATGAGTGGTGATATTAGTAGAAGGTTGCGGGAGTTTGGTAGTTTTCAGAAGAGTTTAGAGTATGGATCGCGAAGAGTAACATCTATCATAGTAGTGAAGCGGCAGAACCACACTGGAATAAGCGTGTTTTACTAAATTTAAGGCCGACATGGGCACTTTTGGTAAGTACATGAGGCGGGGTAATGCTAGAATTATCGATAGCAATGTAGAAAAGCAACCCAGTGACCTTAGATTTTGGGAATTCTGTGCTGAGGAACAGGTAATCGAGTGGGGGTATTGACCATATCAAATACAGCGAGATCTTCAATGGCGAACAAAGTAATGTTAGTCAACGGGCGTCGCGCTCCGGGCCGCATCGGCTAGAAGAATCATTCATAATGGACACAGACTGACATACGATGTTGTCTGAAGTGGAGTAACGTGCGAGGGAGACGAAGTGTGAGGATGTGTGTTGTATGAGCCGGTCAGTGGGCGTAAGGGCGTAAGGTCGGTCTCGCCGCCGAGGGAAACGCGACCTTATGTCATCCTGACACAAGACGCGACTTCGCTTCGAGATGTCTCTTGTGCTTTCCTCGCGATTTGTGTCAGAATTTCCACTAATTGGAATTTTGGTAATTATTTTATTCTTCTCCTGTTCCGCGAATGAGGTCTTGTGAAGGCAGGAAGTGCTTGGGCTACGAAGAAAAATCCATGAGGTCTGACACATGGCCGGGCTGCAGGGCCTCTATGTTAATTCTGATCTCGAGGATACTTGTTATTGTTTTTGTTTAGATTTTCAGAGGCGAAACCGGGTCTGCAGTTCGTTTTACTAGATTTTCTTATTAGAGAAGCAGGCACTGTCTGACCTAGAAATGGCCCCCGCATTATACAATAATGAACTTGGGTTCTTTTGTGTTTTTATGATAATCTTAGTCTTGTTTACAATGAATTGATGATGAATGGGTTAGATATGGTTTCCTCCTCAGATGGGAAATGCATGTATCCACCTGTGTCCATGCTACTGTGCAATCATGCCTTGATGTAGGTCACAGAGGGAAGATCTTTGGTGTGGTAGCTCTCCACACATTTACTTGAAAATCAAGATATTTTTTCAGTACCTGACTGTTTTCCTTTTGATTTTTGATTTATATTATTACATGTCTTGATTGATAACATGATGAAACTTGCTGCTTTTGGGAGTGAGTCATTGCATGATGCATAATGATGCTAATTAGGTTTCTATTTTCATAGAACTTTGTGACAGGGTCACCCGAAAAAAGTTGATTGTCAAAGATTGTCAAAGTGCATGTTTTTTGTTTTTGTTCTTAAATATATGTTAAGTAGAAGATATACTGCATTGCATAATAAAAAAAATGTCTTTCAAGATAAATAATTTGTCACCCGAGGTATTGATTATGTCTTCTAAGTGCTTATTTCTGTCCTCTTTTCTCATTAACATCATTAGGAATTGTCATTTTTGTCAGTAACACATAAGAACATCATGTATGCATTTTGTTCACTTATCAGTGAACAACCACCACCATTTGAATGACTTACAGGAAGTGCCGAACCATAGTTGTTTATATTTGTTTAATTTATGCAATTATTCTTAGAGAAGTTTGGATTCTTTATATAGTATGAAACTCAACCATGTCTAATGTTGTCATGTAGAGCAAAAGTGTATCATGTAAGATTTTCATAGTTTGCTTTATTTTTGTTTATGAAGTAAGACAGTCTGCCTAATATCAGCAGTTTAACTTGATGCATGATTGACTGTCATGATATGCAAACAAATGTAGTTTTTATATTTAATTACATTTGATTCTCTGATACTATTTATTTATTTTTCTTTCCATGTTCTCTCACTCAACTCCCAAACTTTGTCTCTGCAACACAACAGCATTGCCAATAATTTTAGACACGAGTGTTTAAGGTTTTGGGTATGATTCTAGATAATCAGGCAGTCACACTTTGCAAGATTGAGATATGATTTTTACTAGAGCAGGCAGGAACCATTTTCTTTTGTTGAGATTTAGTATCGTGGTTTGAAACTGCTTATGTGGTGTATGGGGAGTCTAAGCTTTTTATTTACACGGGTTTTACTTGAATTGTATTTCAATAAAAGTCAGAAACCATAACTAACAGGCTTAGTTAGTTTTGTTTTTAGTATTGATATTTTTTACACCAAGAGCTTTTGCATAGTTAATAATTAAATGTGATGAAATAGTATGGCTTTTGTGTGTGTGTGTGTGTGTGTGTGTGTGTGTGTGTGTGTGTGTGTGTGTGTTGTGTGTGTGTGTGTGTGTGTGTGTGTGTGTGTGTTGTAATCATATCCCTCCTTACCCCCCTCCCTCTCTCTCTCTGTCTCTCTGTCTCTCTCCTCTCTCTCTCTCTCTCTCTCTCTCTCTCTCTCTCTCTCTCTCTCCTCTCTCTCTCTCTCTCTCTCTCTCTCCTCTCTCTCTCTCTCCTCTCCCTCCCCCTCCTTCTCTCTCCCTCCCCCTCCCCCCTCTATCTCCCCTTTCCCCATCTTTCACTCTCTCATTATTTCTTTTTTTCCTCCCATTTTTCTGATTTCTCCACTTTTTTCTCTTCTCTTTTTCTTTCATTACTTCTCTATCTTTCCCATTTCTCCCTCCCTTCCTCTCCCCTCTTTCTCTCCTTATTTTCCACTATAACCTATTTACCCCTGCCCTTTTTTTTCTCCTCCCATTTTTTTCTTTTTTCTCATTACTCCTACTACTATTGCTCTTCCCTCCCCTTTTCATCTTCCCAGCCACTCTCTCTTCTCTTTACCTTTCTTTTCTCTCTGATCTCTCTTTTCCCCCTTCTCCCCCATCCCCCCTCCTCTCTCTCCTCTCTCTCTCTCTCTCTCTCTCTCTCTCTCTCTCTCTCTCTCTCTCTCTCTCTCTCTCTCTCTCTTCTCTCTCTCTCTCTCTCACAGTCCCCCCTCCTTTGTTTATTTTTTCTCTTCCTTCTCCTTTCTCATCCTATTGTATATTTTCCCCCTTCAATCATCCCTTTCTGTTCATTCCTTCTCCTTACTCTTGGACTCTCTCTCTCTCATCTGTCTCTCCCAGTATTTCCTCTTACTTTTTCTCTCATCCATCTTTTCTTCTATCCCCACTCCTATTCCCCCTCTCTCTCTCTCTCTCTCTCTCTCTCTCTCTCTCTCTCTCTCTCTTCTCTCTCTCTCTCCTCTCTCTCTCTCTCTCTCTCTTTCTCTCTCTCTCTCTCTCCATTCCCGATTATACTTTTTTTTTCATTTTCTCTTGTGCTGCCTCCTTATTCCCCTTTTGCTTGTTTTATCTCCTCTCCTTTCTTTTTTCCATATTTTTTCTTCTTCTTCTTCTTTCCTCTCTCTCTCTCCTCTCTCTCTCTCTCTCCTCTCTCTCTCTCTCTCTCCTCTCTCCTCTCTCTCTCTCTCTCTCTTCTCTCTCTCTCCCC
>NW_020872178.1:180327-182827 GCF_003789085.1 Penaeus vannamei
GACGATTTTCGTGGGTATGGCGGAACGTATAGGAAAAATAACTTGCAGAGAGGTACTGTGGAACCATGGGGACATCCCGAACAGTTTCCTAACAGTATCTTAATGTGAATTATTTTCAGCGTAGGCATGTGGCCTGTCCGTATATCATGACTGTTAGTTCTTTATATTGTAGATGTTAGTTAACGTGCTAGATGTCGACTTAAGAATTTGATTTATTACAGTGATGCTTAATTAGAATAAGATTGCGTCATTATAACGCCAGAAATGGATTATAAGTCGAAAAAGAGGGGGGGGGCTTTCCTTGTACGTCTTTGAGAAGCTTCGCAAATTAGGCGTATGTATTGATTATTCATTGCACAATTGGTTAGTGTTGTGTTTCTTTTGTTTATTGGTGCATGTTCATCGTTCAACATTTCCTTGAATTAAGAGAGACCGAGAGAGTTCCTTGAATTAAGTTTTAAAAAAAAGTCTAGTTGTGTGTGTGGCTTTATATCATATCATGTACAGTATATGCAATTGTACTTGTATACGATATATTGACATCGCTATTGGTGTTATCCTCGATGTAGATGCTAGATACCGTTGTTCGATGGGGAAATTGGACAAAGATCGAGGTTAGTTTTCTGATCACCATTTCAGTTTGTTTCATTGATACTCTTTTCGTGTCCACCCGAAGTTTTGCATCATTTAGGGGAAACAAACGTAAAATCTGCATTTTTTCTTTTCCTGATTTTGCTCGCAAGCATCTGGTTTTGAAAGGTTGCGAACTTTTAAGTTTATGTTGAATTAAGCTTACAGGAGATGGTTGGTAAGCCATATGTCTTGTTACTCCACATGGTATACTGTGTGCGCGTGAGGGGGGGAGGGTTGGCTCGGGTAGGATGGTCCCTTATGCATTCATTCATACATCCGCGCAATGCAGACGCGTTGTGCAATTATCGATCGCCATTATAACGGTAATCCTTATCGGAGCCGAAGGGTTTTGACAGGATTTTACAATGGCTGCGTGGCGAGGGTGAAGGGTGAGCCCGTTTGTGCCAGGTGGGCCGAGTGGCTGTTCCCCCTCTGCAGCCACCCCACCCTCCCCTCTTCCCACCAGCTGGTCTACGTTGACAGTATGCGTGTGTGTGTGTGTGTATGCGCGCGCGAGTTGTTGGACCCACTATAGGTAGTAATACTCGAATGAAAGAAGTGTGCGGGCGGCAAACGACACGGTGGTTGTTATGGTTGCTGTGGCGGGAACGTTACACACTAGGCTCGAGGTACGCCAGCGCCAGCTCTAACTTGCATCAGCTTAGTCACACGTTCCTTATTTCTGCCGTGGTTATACCATTTATGAACCCGCATATTGTCTCGCCCAAACGCTACCATTGATGCGAGTATTCCTCTGCGAGTAAAGTTCGAGCGTCCATAAACTGTGCGACTTACTGAAGGTTAGCATTGGCTGTCTGCTGACCCCTGAAAAAGCGCCTTTTCCACACGATGACCATTACACGCACCGTAAGTATTTCGGTCGAACTTTGAAAAGTTGTTTTACTTTTATGGGCGGAATATATGCTGCTTTGCAAATTAGTTTTTAATATTTGTTTTGTGGTTATTTTTTCATCATCGCAAAGTAGCGCGTAATTTTATTTTAGATTCGTAAATTTAAAATAGGTGTTTCCGATTTCTTAACGTACAAGGTATGGTATTCCTGAAGGTTTTACCCCTGTATCAAGATGATCACTTATCTTATCAGGAAAAGTTGTGCTGGTGCTAGCGTGAGGCTGGTACAGTTTAAAATGAGCATGTATTTGTGGAGAAGAATTAGCCAGTATCGATGTGTGATAAATTTTCACTGCTTAATAGCAGTGCTGTAGATTTTACGTTTTAAATGAAATGATGAACCTGGAAGTTGTGCGATATTTTGGGATGCATTTGCGGGTTTTGAAATATTGATCTCACGTGTATGTGCGTGTTTTATGTAACACGTTGACATTATTAAAGAATTTACAAGAGTTCTTGGCGATGGTTTTAATTAGCGATCAGTCATTATATTTATCGTATGTTTTTACTTTGAGCAAGGTTGATACACGAAATGTGGCGAAGGTGAATATGAAATGGTCCTCGCATATGGTGGTGTTAATAATGAAAAAAAAAATATAGAGAATATGCAGCATTGGGACAATTTTTTTTCCTTTGTAAGTGGCGGCAAGGGATTTTATATAAGCTTTTCATATACTCTTTAATCCATAGTTGTAATGTCGTGATGTAAGTTTGCAAGCAAATGGCATGGTTTAGGATATATATAGATGGAGGGAACTGGCTATTATTTTGCCATAATTAGGAAGCCGCTTCTTAATCACGTTTGCGATTCCGTTATAAGTAAGTGGAGCGATGAGTGTCGGGTTTCCGAGTTCAGTGTTTCCCCAATACAGGTTCTGCCGAGAAGAGGCTCCGGTAGGGCAGCAACTTTGGAAAGAGCGAAAGGTTCCGAAAGCATTAACAATCGTGTGTCTGT